>CAKNXH010064025.1:20005-37684 GCA_932178445.1 Andricus quercusramuli | reverse complement strand
ATTAGTGTTCACTCTTCAGCAGGTTAGGAAAATCGATCATATGGTGTTATAAGTGCAAGTAAGTGAATAATTATAGTTTATATACTTATTATTGATTGGGAAAAAAACCAAGTTTACTTGTAAAACACACAGTATGCCACAGGGTGTCAAGGGATCCTTTGACACCCTGTGGCATACCAACTTTTTATTACCATACTAAAAAATGCGCTTTCCAGCAAATCCTTTTAACAGAATGTGTAAGTGATTTTTAAATGAATTTTGAGCCAATAAACCCATTTTCATCAAAATGTCCCTTAGCACCTTTTAGACTGCCACCCTTTATATGTCTTTTTAGTACTTTGAACGCTTAGAACTATAAATACTGATCCTTACGAATGTGTCAAATTTTCGGAAATTCCTATAACCTCGAAAAATTGTTTTACCAAATATTTAAAAAAGTACTACACTAAATCAGTTAATATTATAATTACCTTCGTCATGTAGATGCGCGACATATTTGCGACCACAAGTACCGCAAATGTGTCCAAAAAGATTACTCTAAACAAAAAAGAACAATATTTATAAAAAGCTTACTGTGTGCACATCCTGTACTTGACCCCCATTCAGCGTATTCTTTCAATTTTTATAATTTGTTGACCTTTTGCAAGTGACGAAAGCATATTTTTATTTTTGTAAAAAATTAGAAATTCTACTTTTAATCGCTACCGCAGTCCGGTTTTTTAAATCTGAAATTCTAGCGTCAGCATTTTCGATCGATTTTCTCGGAACTGGTTAATTTGTTTACATTAAACTTTATTCATCTATATTCAGAAATTCAATATCTCGGGGGCGTGTATTTATTTATTTTTCAAACTAAAAATTGAATTTTTTATCTCAATCTGCAGTCGTGCCATCTCCAATTTTAGGTTATAGTGTCAGTTTCAGATTGTCGACTTCCAGATCTATTTCCTCTAAACTGTCCCCCCTTTTTGTTCAATATTTTTTTTCAGAACTAATTATAAAAACTATAATTACAAAGTAATAAATTCGGGGCTTCTCGCGGTCATGTGGACTGGTACAATTGTCGTATTGCATCCGCATCTCTCGTTGGCCCTTATTCTGAACGAGTACTTGATATTAAGTATTATTAATATATTCTTAGTATTATTGAGGACTTTAATATTTTTATAAATGTTATTCTATTGTTTTGGAACATTTTCGTTTTGCAATTATTCTCGTAGATTCAGCAATTTAGCATCGATACTGTAGAATACTCTTCAAATATAGATTGAAACTGAAGGATTTTTGTAATGTAAACAAAATTTATTTTTCTATATTGGTGATTTTTTTAGAAATTAATTTTTTATCTTCAAAATTAGTGTTTTATAAATTGTTAAGAATTTTGTAATATGTAAGCAATTAGACATTTGTGACTTGTCCAATACCAGGCTACAATATAACATTTTTGCAATAAAATACCATATTTTTTAAATTTAAAAACGCTTATTTGATTGATTATTACTAATTATTGCTGATTTTTATTAACTTTTTGATAGTAAAATTAGAATTTATTCTGATTATAAAAATAAATAATCGTATGCCTTTAACAGCAAAAAAATATTTTGGCGAGTTAGGCCATTCGTAAAATTATGATATCGCCGGAAATTATTATCGGTAAATATTCTCAGAATATTTTCAAGATTAATATGCAATTAAATTTGAATAAATACGAACTGCTGTAAATTTTCCTGAATCACAGTAGAGAATGGGACTGTTTTACCGCCGGCCTACCACATCCATAACAAAAGACCGCCCGATCGAAAGGACAATCCCGGTATATATGAGCCGGACGATGACAATTAAAGCATGCTCCAGGAGGAGGATTCATAAGGGGTTCCCTGACGTTCCTTGTATAGAACAAAGTGGCCGCCGGAGAAGACAACATCGAACCCTGATGCCCGAGAGGAACAGGATATGCTCCGAACACCTTCTCACCTGGGGCTACCCCAGATTACCCGCCCAGACCCAACTTATTCGCGTCCTCGCCCCCGGGCTTTGAGGTTGTTGGGTCGTCACGGGGCACGGGACGCCCTCTTCCAATTCCCCATAGACTCGTGGGAACTAGTTGCTCATCTGATGGCCTATGAAAACCTCCTCCCTTCATTGTTGCCTCGGGACCTGGGGCTCGTCCACCGTTGGAAGGACGAGTCTTTACCGAGTCTCGGTTCCGAGAAATTACCTGGTTCCTGACATAATCAGTCTCTGGGGAGATCAATCCACCCGTCTTCATTGCAGATGACTCGCCTCGACTCAACTTATTTATATCCTCGCCCCCGGGCTTTGAGCTTGTTGAGTCTTGGCGAGCCTCATGAGAACCTCTTCCAATCCCCCAAAGTCTAGGTAGAACAGGTCCACACTCACCTTCGTTCCTTGTGGACCGCGAGCCCAATATGTGCATCTCACGCATATATATTTGAAATATATACACGTGAGACGCACACATGGGCGCGCAGTCCACAAGGAACGAAGGTGAGTGTGGGACTTACCAAACGGCACATACCCACTAAACCTTAACTCCTTTCCCGCCAACCCACATCCTCGGAATCGCTTTCGCGCAAAGGTAGCAATGCGGCGAACCGAGCGGTCTCGGCCATCGCAACCCACTACCATATGGCCGAAGCCCAGGCAGCGGTAGCACCGAACCCTTTCCGCCTATTTATGTACACGACAGGACACCCACCCCACCTTCAGGTGTCCTGTGCGTACCAACCTCGCCGCCAGTTCCTCAGCCAGCTCCATGAAAGCCCTCAGGTTGCCCCTGAAGGGTTTTCTCGTGAGGCTGACTTTCACTTCTCCAGCACCCCGACTTCCGAAGTGGCTTCTAACGGCCGCTTCGACTTCACCGGCCTCCGTTGTTGGATCGAGGTCCAGGACCTCGATCTCGGTACGGGGTACGAGCTCGCGCACAGTACCCCCCAACCCAACAGCCTCCCTCACTGCAGCCGAAAATTCGGCCCTGCCCTCTGCTGCAGGTCCAAGCTCCACAAGGACCTCTCCATTTCTGGTATGCCTGACACCCTTGATTTTTACACCAAGGGTGTCCGGTTTCACCTTCTGTTTGAGGTCCTTGAGGACCTCGGCGTAGCTTATACCCTCGGCCGGTTTGATAAGAACCGCCTCGGGTCGAGCTCGTGTCCGCACCTTTTTCCTCGCCTGCTCCCTGATGTTAATGTCAGGCCTGTCCTCTCCGTCTGTCTTCTTCGGGATTCGAGGACGCTACTGTTGCAGCGTGCGTCCTCGGCTTCTTTTTCTTCGGTTTAGAAGATCCTGCCTCGATGGGGCTCAGGGTGGAATCCCGTTCGCGCTTCCGAGCGGGAGCTTCCATTGCTTCTTCTGTCTGGGTCCCCGTTTGACTGGTTTCTTTCACCGCTTTATCTCTCTTTTTAGCAACCGCCTTTTACTTTTGTTTTGCAGCAGCTTCCGCTCCAAAATCCTCTATCGCCTGACTGTAGGATTCTTCAGCGTAGCGCAATTTGCGTGCCAGCTCGTTCATAAGGTCAATTGCCTTCTCCAGTCAGTTCTTAATAGGATTGAACATATTTCGCCTGGTATCGCTAAATTCCTGCATCTTGCACAGTACACCAGATAGCTCGGCAAAAATTTTTTTACCCCCCTTCATCCCCTTCAACGCGTCAGCATAAGCCCCCTGAGTGATGTCGAGTTCCCACACGTCATCAGACTCTCCCTCAGACTCCTCAGATCCACTTCGATTCAAATTTTGTACATCATCCATTTAGATTCCCACGAGTAGCTAGGGAAATAAAGGTCCACTCCCGCATAGCCCCGCATGCGGGGGTAAGGTCTGTATACTCTAGAAGGCGACCTGGTATCCTAGAGACACCGTTTGTGACACCACTCCCCTGGTGCCATGCAGCCTTCGGCACGGTGGATTAACGCCTTGGCTTGGAGGTTTTTCCTTCGGGACCATCCCTGGACATTACCTGCGACTGCTTATTGAGTAGTGTAACCGTATTTAGCAGAAACCCTCGGTACAGGGCCGCGACAGGAAGAGGTCATGGTTTTTTCTCGGTGTGTCCTTCACCCAGTCTGTTTGGTCCGCGGGGCCTATTTTATTTCAGCCCTACCCTCTGTTTCCAGCGAGCATTCCCCCATCCGCCACCCAGGGACGCGCCACGTATGGGTTACAGACTCCCACTGTGGTTGGGACCTCGGGTTAGTCCACAATCAGAAGGATGAGTTCCTGTCTGGTCCTGTCTCTGAAGGATGACCAGGTCTTTCGAGTATTTGGCCTCCGAGGAGAGCGAATCCCATTAGCCTATCCCAATTGACTCGCCTTGGTTCAAATTAATCGTTTCCTCGCCCCCGAGCTTTGAGGTCGTTGAATCTTGGCGGGTCCTAGGATAACTTTCCCAGATTCCCTGATTCTGAGCAATGCTTAGGCTCAGAGATTGTCCCCCTTCCGAGGGAACTCTCTTCACGTCTCACTCCGGCCCATTTAAACATTCCACGCAATCGCTTGCTACGCCTGAGCCCCACGAAACCTTCTTCTTCTTCCTCTCCCCTTTCGTCCTTTTCTTCCTTATGGCCCCTTTGGCTAAGTCTGGGTCTCCCGACACTTGGGACAAAGGATGAACGGGTGACATAGGTTCTCTTCGGTGGTCTTCCCCTTTTCCGCCGGCCGGAAATTGGTTCGTGGTCCCCAGAAAGTCGTTGATTTTCGAGGTTCGAGATTGTTCCGCAACCTCGGAGAACCCCACTTGAGGAGGAACTTGCAGCCTCATTGTCGGAGGCTGGTCTTGGTTTTGGGGGTCCACCCCTTTTCCTACGTCCATCGGCCTGCTGAATGGCACCAGGGTCGCCCGACCTCTGAGGCAACACGTCTCGAGTCCCGCGCGCGGCCAGAATTCCTTCTCCCGTGGTTTCGGAAACGGTCTGCGAGACATTTTTCCTCCCAACCTGTTCAGGCACTGAACGGTTGTCGGACGGAACTTCGGCACCTTCTTCTTCATCAGAACCTAAGGAAAGACGAGGCGCGTTAATTTTTGAGTCATCGACCGACCAATAATACTTAAGATTCTTCACATGAACTTTCTCTCTATTTCCCGTCGCACCCATTATCATATAAACCACTGGAGAAAGTACCTTCACAATTTCAAACGGACCGTCGTATTTTCGAGCCAATTTGCTTGTGATAAAATCTGGTGCTGATGATAGGACATGAGTTTTACGCCACACAATGTGACCGACATATAACGTATATCTCGTTTACCACGATTATAGTATTTCGCATGACGATCTGACGCTATTTCTAAGTGATGGGCAGTGATGGGCAACCAAATCGCGTAATGCGGGTAACCTTCTAGTCCTATCCTCCCATTCTTCTACGGCTAACGGTATGATTTCCGGAATTCCTTCTACTTGTCTTTTCAATGAACTAGTCAGTCTGGGCTCTCTGCCAAAATTCAAGAGAGCTGAAGACATACGAGTAGAACTATGTACTGCCGTATTATAAGCAAAACGAAAATCTGGAATATGTTTATCCCAATCACGATGATCGCTTTCAACAAACGAAGCAATCATGGTTTTCACCACCATATTTACTCGCTCAACCGGATTTGCTTGCGCATGATACGGCGGAGTAGTCGAGTGACGAATACCAAGTTGTTCGGCAGCTTTTGATATAAATTTATTGATGAATTCCGTGCCATTGTCCGTGAACAAGACTTCGGGAGCCCCCCATCGGAAAACCACAGAATCTTCGAAAGGCTTCTGTACGTTAACACCATTAGCCTTCCTTAACGAGACACATTCTATCCACTTTGTAAACATGTCCTGAAATATGAGTAAATATCTGTAATGAGAGCGACTAGGCGGAAAAGGACCGATGATGTCTGCTGCAACCACCATCCATGGTTGTTCTATCACGCGTTTTCCCATTAGTCCCACCGGACCAGCCTGCTCAACCTTGAACCTCTGACATGTGGAACATGTCCGAACATAAGTAACTACGTCCTTATACATTCCCGGCCAATAACATAAAAGAGCCATACGCGCGTGGGTCTTTTCTACTCCGAGGTGACCGGAAGTAGCCTCATCATGTGCTTCCTCTAAAGCTTTATCCCGCAGCTCTGAGGGTAAAACCACCTTCCATGCCTCTAGATCTGGCAAAAGTGGGTCAACGAAGGAGTTCGGTCTATGACAATACAATCTCCCCCCTTCAATCTTCCAATCGGGAAACCGCGTTGGCATCTCTCGGACATTCTTGACCCTCCGTAAGTACCAGGGATCGTCAGTCTCCTTTATGGAACTCACCACTTTCGTATCCGGCTCATACATACGGGACAAGGCGTCCGGTACGTGATGTAAGGCACCCTTCCTATGTTTGATAGTAACCTGATTCCCAAGCAACTTCGTAGTCCACCGCCCCAATCTACCAGTTGGATCTTTTAAGTTACACGCCCATATCACGACCAAACACTCTTGCTCAGTCACAGTGAAATTCCTTTCAGATGGGGCCATCGTCCGACTCGCGTAAGCGACCACTCGCTCCGCACCATCTACGTTTTGTGTTAGGACCGCCCCCAAACCAATGCTGCTAGCATCTGTTTGTAGAGAAAAGGGTGGGCTGAAATCTGGTCGAGCCAACGTGGGAGCGGAGGTCAATGCGGTTTTTAACAGCTCGAAGGACTTTTGTTGCTCTTCGACCCATATAAATCGACGACTCTTCTTTAACAGACGAAACAGAGGCTCAGCCATAGCAGCAAAATCCTTTATAAATCTCCGGTACCACGAGACCATTCCCAAAAATCGCCTAAGTTTCTTCAAGGTATTTGGGACCGGGTAGCTAGTTACTGGTTCGACTTTTTCCGGGTCAGCGTGAAAACCCGACTGGTTTACCATATACCCCAAATACTTGACCTCCTTACAACAGAATTCACTCTTTTCCCTATTAATTGTAAGGCCAGCATTGACTATTACATTCAGAACACGCCCGAGCCAATACAAATGTTTATCAAATGTTTCGGTGACAATGATGATATCGTCAAGGTATGAAAAGACGTAAGGTTCGAATTCAGGTGTGATTAACCCATCAAGAAGGCATTGAAAAGTAGCCGGGGAATTCGATAGGCCAAAGAGCATTCGAGTGTACTGGTATAGGCCCTTCCCAGGAACAGCGAAAGCAGTAAGCTCCTTACTCTCCCAAAACAAGGGAATCTGGTGAAAGGCCTAACTAAGATCGATCTTTGAAATGTATTGTGCTGAACGGAGTTTGTCAAGGATGTCCGTCATGTTTCGCATCGGATAAGCATCCTTTTTCGCAACTTCATTCAGTCTACGGAAATCGATACAAAGTCTGAAACCACCGTCCGATTTCTTCGCCATTACAACTGGATTACAACAGCCACTACCAGAGGGTTCTATTAAACCTTCTTTCTCTAGCTTATCAGCAGATTTCCTAAGATCCTCTAAAACCTTGGGTAAATATCTGCGACAATTCTGCTTAATTGGCGGGTGACCTTGGACATCTATTACATGTTCTGTTAGATGAGTGGCTGGCAACTTTTCTGGCATAGGGGGAATCCTTTCGTCTAGGAGTTTCTCTAATAACTTCAACTGATCTGGTTGTAATTCCTTGAGACCGGCACAAGACATGGGTGGTTGCGACGAATTTTCAGAGACAAAACGATAACGCGGCATATTATCAGGACTTAAACTAACTAAACTTACATTACTATTTGACGAATTATTAAAGGCACTAACTTCTTTTCTCTGCTCCTGAGTCGGATCCGGACTCAAACGATTTATCGATTTCTCTAACTCTAGATTTAAACTTATCCTATCACCCTAATAAGAGTGCCAAAACCCTTCCTCGATCCTCCAAATTCTCTTCCTATATTTAACCTCGAAATCAAAAATTTTAGCAAAATCATCCCCTAAGAGCACCTCACAATCAAAAGTTGGGGCGAAACGAACTTGCATAGATGCTTATAACCTAGAAACTCGACTAAAAAGCTAACCATCCCTAAGGTTTCCTCCACTACTCCATTTGGGTAAACTACACCCGAGTGCGAATTGCTCGGTATCTTATCTATTATATCCTTAAATTTTCCTATTGCCCTCTGTCCTTTATAACTACAACACGAACCAGGATCAAATAGGCCTCTCAACTTATGACCGTTTATACTAACTTTTATGTGTAATCTCTAAATAAAACACAAATTTGTTCTCTAAATTTATTATGACTACAACTACAAACAGGGATCCTATCGAATGAGGAGGTAGACCGGATCCTAAAGTCATCTACCCTCAAGCGTTTCCCGGTTTAGACCACGAACTCCCACAGCAACTCATGGTGGACACATCGCACTTACTACAAACATGACAAAACTTTCGTAGTGGTTTAGTACACGCCTGGAAAAAATGTCCATCTTCACCACAGTTCCAACAACCCGGTCTCCTAGCAAATTTTTTTTTAGTATTTACTATAGCGGAAGACGGCAATTGCGGTGAAGGATTGGTGGTAATCGGTGGAAACTGTTCCGTGGCACTAGTCGAAGGGATGAAAGGAGAAACCGAAGAATTGCTTCCGGGCAAACCCATGTTAGGTATACCTGGGGCTAACGGAGGTGGGGGGGTAATTTTGGAAATATCCCATTGGAAAACTAGGTGGAATGCACCCGAACATCTGTTGTGGGTACCCAAATGGTAACCCAGGAGCGCAGTTTAACAAAGCGCCGTTATTACCCATTGGATTCTGCAGATAGTGCTGTACATTCTGATTGGTATTATTATTGCGGTTACGGTTTCGATGATTGCAGCTACTGGTTTAGCAGTGGCTTTCAGAGAAGTATAAGCGAACTCAGGTAACAAACTAATGCTTGCCAAAGGGGGAGGTGCATATGAACTGTCCATCCCATTAGCCGATTCGAACAATTCGCCTCGCATTTCCAGCTGATCGAAATTCTGGAAGTCACTTCGAGGTATCGCTTGTCTATAACGCGGGTGTAAATTGGAGTATGCTTGCTCAAGCTGCTCCAGCACACTAAGTGGTGGTTCAAAGGACTTGAATAGTGATCTAATATTCTGGAGATAATCAGCTATGGGCTCATCTGGACCTTGTGTCCGTCTTTTTACCTCGTCTTTTAATTTTAACTGAAAATTTATACCACCATACTGCCTGCGGGAAGTTTTTATTTATTTATTTTATTTACCGCCTGACGAAACCTGTCCAGTCAACCCATTCCTTGTCTTCTACACCCAATCTAAACCAAACAAGGGCACCGCGAGTTAAAAGACTAGGCATCGCTGCTACCTAGCACCATTAAAAGATAAATTCCATTTACGGACTATCTCTAGAACATTCAACCCGTGCCCACCTATACGATGGCTACATGTTGACTGGTTCACGCCTGAGCAGCCCAAAGGGCTTGTTTGATACATTTGAGTGGGTGGTACTGGGTAGTGAGATCGGTCCCCAAACAATGTGGAGTTAATCAACGGTTGGGGTTGATGGGGAAATCCCATGATTGGATTTTTGGATCCTGTTAGGATACTGTGGTATGAACTACCCGAATTAACTGACGGGGTTCTGTGCTTCGAATTAGGAGAATCCAATTCAATAAAATTTCGGGGCGGTTGACTTGAGGTATAATCAACTGAAGTGGATGGTCGAATACCAGACACAGTGTTTAAAACACCAAAAGCCGAAGGATGCATGGTAGATCTACTCACTGGGGTCTCTAGAATCCCCGTACCATCGGTCGAGTGAGGTAAATTAGCTTTTACCAGAGGGTCAGCAAAAGTAACGGACGGTTTAGTTAAAGTTTTTTTCAGGCATTGAGTTTGGTCAGATTTTGGTGACCCCTGAGGGTCGTTTCGATTGATAGCATAACCCATCTCTACCACTAGATACCATTCCAATATCAAACGAAAAGGGATCAATCGAATGGCCAATGTTCTCACCGCCACGGTGAACAACTGGGGTGTCTGCTAGGGGCCATGTATCCCCACCAAACCTTTCTCGTTGGGTACCTCTAGACGAGCGTGATAAATCAGATTCATACCATGAGACATCCTGCCCCTTTGATTTTAGGTGGTACCTAACAATACGCCACGCGCACTCATCCTCGGTTCCTTCACTGCTTAGACCGAATTGGTCGAGTATGATTTTCGACTGTACTTTATTTAGCACACTTTCCCAAGAAATAACACGGTCTGTAGTATCACCCCAAACGTGCGATAACTGAAAATTTAGATCGTCCATTCTTTTTTGTATTGAAACCCAACAATTAAAATCAAATAAATTAAATAAATACCGACGATTTTGTTCACTAAAAGCCTTTTAAAACAAGAACAATAACATTGCAGTAAAGGCCGAAACAAAACTTCATGAAATTTCTAATTACTTCGGAATAAATCCAACAAATGCGCTTCAAAATAAATTATTCACGACAATAACTATTAATATATTGATCACACAGCCATAATCAAAAGTAAAATAATTAGATTACAATTAAATTCAGTAAATTTCCAAAAATTTCAATAAATTTCCTAAAATTTCCATAAATTCCGAAATTTCGTGGAAATGTTTCACACCGCTAAAACTTTACGCGAGAAATTTCAATAAATTCAATGAACATCGCGTCACTACGAACACACACTAAACCGCGTCTTTTTCCCCACACAGCACATAAATATAAAGATAACAAGGATTTACTATACATAAATCATAAATAAATACACCAACAAAACATTTTAAATAACAGCATGAAATCATTACAAGTTTAAAGATTTTCAACCTTGCTCAGGATGTGGGCCCCACGTTGGGCGCCATTTTGTAACGGGATTTTCGCTAAAATATTTAACTCCCTTACCCGTTAGGGCCCGAGCACAATGGAGAACTGAAACCGAAACTTGAAGCCGAAGATAACTCTGTCCTTTTTTACCGTAGCTACGTTAAATAAGGACAGAGATATCTTCGGATTCAGGTTTCGAGTTCGGGGCTCCATTGTGCTCGGGCCCTTACTTGGTTGCTCAACGTGGTTGTTTGACCTATTTCGACCTGAAAAACTTATAAAACATAAGACAAACTAAATGCTTGAGGCTGGCGCCAGACGCCTGTGGAGACGCCACTGAACTTAGAGGTTATTAATTTTCATTATGTAAACTTCAAGCAACTGATTTTAATCGCGACAGCTCAGGGTGAGGGAAAAACGTGGGGACGAATAATGAGCAAGGTTGACACATTTTCTCTTTTCAACAAAACAAAATAAATCAAACATCTAACATTTTAAATTTATTTAATAGGAATATCGTCAATTAAAAGAACAGAATCTGAGTAGTTCGTGAGGAACACATTATATCAGGTGTGAAGCAAAATTGTAACTGCCATTGTTTGAAATTTCGACTTTTTCGAAATCAAGGAAACAAACAAGTTAAATCGTATAACTCACAGATAAATTGAACTATACATTTCGGCAAATAAAACTTAATCTCTAATATACTATAGTTAACCCATTAAAACTCGATTACAAAATTAAAATGATTAAAGAGAAACAATTAAAGTTACTATCAATGGCCGACCTTACACAACATTACCGATACCTGATGCCAAGACGAGAGGTAAATTGCCACCGACCTGATTTCAATCCTCCGTTCTGGTGATGAGATGTATTCCGATTCTGGTTTGATTTCCTCCAAGTTAATCAACTCAAATAATCCTGATGTAATTATCGCTCAAATACAGGAGCGTCACACAATAGACTTATTCAGTACTGAAGTTGCACGAGAAGTGAAGTGGCGGGTAAACGATACCCAGCGTCCACAGGAAACAGTCCCAAAAGGGCATTGAGGCTCCATCTAGTAGTTTAGCGAGGAGTCTTACACTGCGGACTCTATGATACACACTCAGTATGTTTTGTGAGCAGTGAAGCAACAGCTGACATTGTTTAGTAAAGATCAAGGCAGTGATGGAAAGTCTCGCTGAGTTTTAGGAGTTTGGAGTTCGCAGTTAATTGATTAACTGTATAACATCGTAGAATCCAACAGAGTCTTCTTTTCAGTCCAACGACATAGCACTTGACAATCAGGCAAGTCACAACACCTAACGTCCCGGACCTAACCTTATAAAATTCTAATACGTAAATCATTGGTCGACCAGGATGTAAGTTACTTTAATGAAAAGAAAGAAATTTAATGAAATGAAGGGTTCATGAAATTTATCCTCAAAACTACCTTACGTAGTAAATGTGAGATTCCTGTGCAACCTTAGTCGAGTGGATCAGTGTGAGTATTTTGTTTTTGATATGTTTTTAAAAAAAGAATCACATCACAAGAGCAATTGTAGAATCTTGTATAAAATGTGAAATGTTATCGGCACAATGTGATGAATGAATTATTGAATGAATTATCAATAAATAATTGAAATTAATGTATAATTAATTAATTATATTAATCATTGATTAATTATTAATTAATCAATATTAGTTACTTAATTCTTAATGAATATTAATTACATATTAATTAAAACAAATCAATCAGTTATTAATTAATTATTAATTATTTCTGGAGAATCTAAAATTTTAATTAATTAACTTTTACGTATCATTGTTAATTTTAATTATTTATTAATTTAATATTGATCAATTATTAATTAATAAAAATTAATTATTTCATAATTAATTATTAATAATAATTATATCTGGAAAATTTTTAATTTCAGTTAATTTAATGTCAATTATTATTGATTAATTATCATTATTAATTATTGCCTTACTAATAGCTCTAATTCTATATCCAGCTAATGCAAAACCCCTTCTCGTATATCACAAACCCTCCTGATTTTATTCCTTTCTTCCTCCCATTTTGAATTTCCCAAATTTCCTCTGGTCTCCTTCTTGCGAACTTCCATACTTGTGCTATTCTGCTCCCCTCTCCCCTTTTCAGCTTCTCTTCAAACCTCCAAGCTCTCTTAATTTGTTTCATAAATAAAAAAATCGATAGTAAGTAATGATCTCAATTTCAAAATTAAACTACAATAAATAATTAGTTTCATTTACTTTCCATTTGAATTTATTTCATTTCTGCCTCTGATTCCTTTTATGGTGTGAAGAAGACTCAGGTAATAAGAGCCATAAATAAGTAGGAGGAACACCGAGGAGCAAGTTAAGAGAAGAGTAGAGCCCTCGGATTGATTGGTGTATATTGCTCTATTGTATTCATACTTAAACCAAAGGCGTCGCCGAACTCAAAATTTAATGATTCTTCATGTTTTTAATAGTCTTTTCATCCTATAAATTATTATAAGTTTTCATTTTCTTCTTTAGAAAACTGTTCTTAGGTAAGCAACTTGTATTTTGTAAAAATTCCACTTGATAAAAATATATAGAAAGCCCGTTATATGGTTTTCAATACTGCGATTTTACGGAAATTGACGACGTTGTTAAATTCTTACATAAAATTTTTAAAACATCTAAGTATGATAAAATGCATTATCATTCTTATGCAAATAAATCCCTAAAGTTTCGAATAAATGCAATCATAACTTCAATTGCGGAATTGCAGTTGAAAAAAGTAATGTCATTTTACATGTTAATCTCCATAAGAAAGAAAAGGGAAATGCGTAGTCCTACTAATTATTTGTTGGCAAAACAAAATAATAGGGGATTTCTATTTCCATGTAGCCTACAAAATTTTTCAGTCTAATCCCAAAAATTCGAAAATGCCTTTTTTTTACCAGCCTAATATATATATATATATATATATATTAGGGTGGCCCAAAATGACATGCTTTCGATTTTTCATTTTTCCTGACTGGAAACCTGTTCCTCGTACTGAAAAACTAATTCCATTTTTTAAAATAATTTTCCAATAATATTTCGAGGTGGCGCAAAGGTTATTATTTTCTTATGGAGTTTAACATAGAAAAATGTCAGTTTTTCTTCATGATCAAATATAACATATAAATTATTTGAAGATTCTAATGAAATTTTCGAAACGCCTTATTCAGTAATGAAGAAAGTGCTGTAAAAAATAAATAAAAAAAAATCATTTTTAGGATTATTTTGTAAGTCTCAAACATGGCTGTTTTTGCTTAAGATCACGATTTTCAAGAGCTTGTTTCAGACCCTAAATATTGTTTGTTATCGCTGAAAATTACAACAGTTGTTCCTCATAGATTCAGGATGCGACCTTTTAAAAATCGTATAATTCGAATTTCAATATCAATAAGATCTTCACCAAAAACCAGAAATGATTCGGACGTAAGCGACTCAGGTTGTCCATAAATTACATATTTTATGGTGGGCGTGTTGCCTCGGCTCATCCATTCATATTCTAATATAGTCTATACCTACAAATTTCTATCGAAATTACATAAACTGGTTATTTTTTAATCATTATTTTTTAAAGATTTAACATTATCGCCTCATAAAAGTTGTTTGAATAATAAAAGATTATTATCCAATAACAATATTTACTAAATGTTTACAAACATTTTTTTGTATTGCAAATTGTTTAAACAAATAATTATTCTCAGTTATTTGAACATTTAAAATTATTCAGCCAAAAAAAATGTGTGACTAATAAATGGTTTTTATCGATATGAATATTTAGTAACAATTAATTTTTCATTAAAATTGTTTAAACGAATAATTATTTTAAATTATTCAAACATTAAAAATTGGAAGCATAAAAAATTTTCTAACTAAAAAATTGTTTTTATCGATAACAATATTTACTAACAATTAATTTGTTATCAAAATTATTTAAATGAATAATTTTTCTCAATTATTTAAACATTGGACATTTGAAGAATTAAAAATGTTCTGACTATTTAATTGTTTTTATCGATAACAATATTTACTAATAATCATCTCTTCATAAATATTGTTTAAACAAATAATTATTTTTATTTATTCGACCATCAAAAATTTGAAGCATCCAAAATTTTCTAACTTATAAATTGTTTTTATCGATAGCAATATTCAATAACAATAAATTTCCTATACAAATTGTTCAAACAAATAATTATTTTTGATTATTCAGACATTTAGAATTTAAAGCTTGAAAAATTTTCGAACTAAAAAAATGTTTTTATCACTAGAAATATTTACTAGCAATTACTTCTCAATAAAAAATGTTAAAACAAATAATTATTTTCAACTATTTACACGTTCAAAATTTGAACCATTGAAAGCTTTTTAACTAACAAATTGTTTTTATCGATAATAATATTTACTAACAATTAATTTGTTGTAAAAATTGTTTAAACAAATCATTATTCTCAATTATTTGAACATCAAAAATGAGAAGAATCAAAAATTTTCAAATAGTTTATTGTCTTTATCGATAACAATGTTTAATAACTAATAACTTTTGATGAAAATTGTTTGAATAAATAAATTTATTTTTGTAAAAACAGAAAAAATTTAAAAGATTGAATTTATTGGACAGCACAAATATCGAGACAATCAAGCCATCTTAAAGACGTTGGAACCAGAATCCAGCCTCAAAAATTAAATTGCCTTATTTTACTAGATAAATGCTAGAATTATATCTTTTTCAGATAATTTTAGAGCTTATTTCTGTTTGAATAAAATCTGTATCCGAAGCAAAAATTGTCTGATTTGAATACGCTCTGTCACACTCGGGGTACAATCGACGATGCTCTTTCACAACTTGCATCAGAGCTTGTTTTCCCTGTTCGTCTCTTGTTAATAACAAATCATATTCTTTGATTAAAGCAACCCACGTTCTGCTCTGACGTTTACTACAGATAAATTTTCTACGAGACGCAAGCCGCGATGATAATCGTCCCTCAGAATCCACATTTGCGGATCAGCATTCAAGAAATTAGAGTTGATACCCAATTTTTCAAAAAATAACATCGTGTTCTTTGTAACGAAATAATCCAGAGTTAATGATTTTAGATTCTGTTTTTCATTTGCTGAAAGTTCTTTCCGTTTGCAAAATTTTTCGTTACCAGGACGTTCTTTGATTGCCTCTGACATTTTTCGTTTACAATCAGTGGATATGGTCTTGTCAAAAAAAGCCAATCCAATTAATTGTTCGCCTGAATACCAGAGGTGCCGCTCAAGTTTCTTCAAGGAAAATTGAAAAATTTTCGAGCTTACAGCGTCACAATTTGTTAAGGTTTTGAGAAACTCGAGATCGCTCTTTTCTGGTTTTAACGGGTTGTGAGTTGTACACCAAACGTTCAAATATATAAATATAATAAAACAACTGATTTATCGAATGCCTGCCATTTCTTTTGAACTCATATGGAACTGTTTTCTGAACAAATATATTTTCAAAGCGTAAATTGCTTTCGCCATCCCTCTGGCATGATGGACTGCTCCTGGTTTTCTGAATGAAGTTTCTTTAGGACATCGTCCTCCGAAAAAAAATATCGCTAATTCCAATAGCTCGCGGTAATCACCCCGAGGAGCTGCTTTTTCTGTAACAAAAATGAAATATCTAGTGTAAAATGAATAAAAAAGTTTCCGGTCAATATTACTCAGTTTCAAAAATACAATCAATAATTAATTACAGTAACAAAAAGTATTTCCAAATCTAACCTCTAGTTTTAATCTCTCCGTGGCAAAGTAAAGAAGGTTCTCTTTTCCATCTTTTATTATTTTTGGTATTGAAGGATCATCCGAGCCGAATTCAAAATTATTTTTGTCAAGACTCACCCACTCTGCTTTGAAGCGCTTAAATAACAAAACATCTGTACAACTAGTAGGTCCCATACATTCTTCGAAACTTGCTTTCAATACTATTTCGTATATGTGATGGCAACAAGCTAAATGTAAAAGATTTTTCTTTAATTTGTTCTCCAGACGAACGCAGGCACCACTCAATTCGCCCGTATTGGACGAAGTAGTGTCGAAACACAAACCACAAACATCGTCTTGAATATTCCATTCTTTGAGTAGGTCAACAATTGCATTCGCTTGTGCTTTACCAGTCCCACTTTGAAGTTTTGGAATTCCTAGTAATTGATCGATTCCTTCCCCGGACACGACATCAGGAAGGCGGTTCACCTTATGATTTTGATTTTCTTGATCTGGTAGAAGTTTCCCGTCCCATTGAACAATAAGTTTTGTAGTGGCTAAAAAATTATTTTTTATTTCACCAGCCAGCTCTTGCCAGTGAGTCTCTCTGACCCTTCTTAAGGTTTCACGGCTTAAGCGCAAGTCTTCCAGTCGAAATCTTAAGCTTTGAGCAATAGACGAGATGACACGTGCAGCTCAACGTTTTCAAACAAATCTTCAATGTTCTTCTTCATCTGACCAAATGTAATTACACAGATTTGAAAATATAGCACTATCTGTGTACTCGCTGCAATAGAAAAAAATTCCAATATTATCATGTGAAAAATCGTATTTTCTGTAGTTAACATTATTTACATGTATTATATACCGGACAGAATCTATTTGGAAGATTTTTAAAGATTTCACAGGATTTCAAAAATTTCCAAGATTTCAGAAAGATTTTAACTTCAATAATATTTTTAAGATTTCATCAACATTTTTTAAATTGCGAAGAAATTCACAAATTTTTCAAAAAATGTCACAAATATTTTAAAGCATTTTTTAAAAATTTCTCTGATTTAAGTGATATTTAAAATATTTAAAAGAAATTCACAATTTTTTCAAAAAATGTCACAAATATTTA
>CAKNXH010064025.1:1046-17488 GCA_932178445.1 Andricus quercusramuli | reverse complement strand
GTGGCCCAAAATGACGCACTTTCGATTTTTCATTTTTCCTGACTGGAAACCTGTTCCTCACACTGAAAAACTAATGTCCATTTTTTTAAAAAAATTTTCAATAATATTTAGAGGTTGCGCATGGCGTTCAAATTTTTCGGTTGAATAATCGATCGAAGTTCATAAAATCGTCAACTGTCCAAGGAAACGTTAACTTTTCCTGGGTCTTTTTTATTTATTTAACTTTTTTAATTTAACTTTCCTGGTCATAAGTGCGAAAGAGATGCTCTTATGTACTATCTACTAGTGTCTCACTTGCACTCACGCTTCTCTATGACTACTATGAAGTTGACCTCACCTTATATATATTGTAAGACAAATTTCCAAATTTTCCGTATGCACAACGGTTAAACACGTCCTGGCCAGGGGTTGGCCCAGGCTGGAGACTTGCTTACTAAAATATGGCTACCACTTACCTGCTCAGTTTTCGTTTGTTTCTCAAGTCCCGGAATCAACCGAGTTCGTGAGCTACACTCTTTCAGCCCACAAACAACCCACGAAGCTCGTTTACTTTTATTCTCAGGCGCCAGATAGGGATAATCCGATCCGAGCCCCGTAGGTTCCGGCTAGTCTGTATTGGCAGGTCGGCCAGCTCGTCTTACTCGTATGAGAGAGGGAGCGGGATCGTTGGAGTGAGAGAGAGAGAGATAGCAGTTTTATTAGATTCAATCATATGCAACCCTTGAAATTACTAAATTAACAAATCAACTGTTATTTATTACTTTAGCACAAAATTACAACTATTCTAACCTCAAATTTAAACATTGTTAAGCTAACTGGCACTAACGTGCGACCTCAAAGCCCTTATTTAAGATTTGACCCTTGATTACTTTAAAGTCCCCTTTAAACTAGATCATTTTCTATATTAATCAATATTAAATTTACGAGAAAAATTCACGGGTGAACCCCAGCAAAATCCACAGCGCTTTAACATGGCCGCCGGGGACACCCACGTTGGGCACGACACCGGTTGTCGTCCATTTCCTCGTACCCGCGCTCCAAGATTTTGAGGGACGCTAGCCTCACTTTTCTATGCGTCGGGTTCCTGAGCCGAGCGTGCCTCGTCTTGGTGAGCGTCGAGGGGGTCCCAGACGTTCCCCTTAAGCGAGGCCCCACACAAATATTCATGATAACCTATCACTAAAAGCACAAGCACTACGCGCAGGCACCCGGTGCTTGAGCTGGAAACACTTTTAGAGCGATGATAGAAAGCTCCACATACCTTTGAGCCATTCCGCGAGCTCCTGCGTTCCCTTCTAGTCCATTGCCTCTTAGTCTTTTACGTTTATCCTTCCGTTTATGTCCCTTCGTACTGACTTAGATTCCTGTTCATTTTGCCGGTGATACCGGGACACTACCAAGCCAAGACAACAAGTGACGTGAGAATCGTGCTTCCCTACGCTTCCTCCCGTTGCCTTCCGTTCGACCCGCGCTTACCGTGTATCGAGGTTGTTGGTTGGTTGGTTGTAGTAGAAACGGCTTGCTTGTCGATCTCGGCCAATGGGTGCCGTCGTACCATCGTTGCTTGCTGATTGGTTCCGTCGGCCGGGCTGCCTGTCTCCCCATTGGTCTTCACCATCCTAGTTACAATATGGCCGACTTCTAGTTACCTCAACACACAGGGCACTCTAGCCACGTACTATGACAGAGTGGGCTCGGTGTACTACGTACTGCCTTCCACGTTACGAGTGATGTTTAACGGTGTAACAGGGCGGGGTTGGTACTCGCCGCTGGTATCGGCGCTGCTTGCCTTGTGTCGACTACGAAACATGGCCGCCGATTTCGCTCTCCACGCCCATCCGGTGGAGCGTGATCAATGGATACAGTGGTCCTGGACGGTGCTGCACTCTTAGTACTTGCGCGGGACTGCTGCTCCGTGTCGATTGACTCCCACCCTCACGTACTGGCTCCATGGTTTACGGTCGGTTCTCAATGCTCTAAATCGTCTGCTTGTTGCTTACAAGCTGTAAAACTAACCATTACTAACCATGGTTGCATACAACCACTAAATATCGGTAAGTATAACGCTATCTCAGACTTTCTGTCCTGGCTGGGCGGTGAGTTTACTTTTCAAATTACCTCAAGCAGGCCGTCCTTTCCTCCCCTTCGGAGGATAGCTACGGCTTCGGCGAAACCGGCTGTATTTACTCGCGCTGTGGTCGCCTCTCCACCGCTCTATTAGCGTTCCCAGCTCGTATCTCGGCGTATTGCCTCCTTATTGTCTGAAGAGAAAAAGAATACTTTTATTTTTACCTGTCCCTTCTCAGACTCCCATACCGGGTTCCCTTGATCGCGTGGCTCTTTCTTCTAGTCTCTTAAATCTGCCTTAGTACCCTGGGTCATCCGTTGTATGCTCGCCTTCGTCTGTTCGGAAGTTACCTAACTTAATTGTGGACACTCGTAAATAAAAGAAGGCAATTGGGTACTATTCTATTTATTCATTTGACTGGTCCCATCCAGGGGTACATATGGGAAGAATATATGGGCAGAAGGCACCCAACCAAAAAGAGAATCACGTAAGAGGTGAAAAACGAAACAAAAATTCGAAAATCCCCAAAAAAAACTTACGATTCTACACAAGTACTCAAAATAAAGAGAAAAAAAAACTTCCCTCCTGCCCCTTATGCGAAGTGTCCCAGGGTCGGGCACACGTCCCATCGGTGTGCCCGCCCTCCGCACTTCGTGCACGTTTCTTCCTCCGGCGTGCCCCAAATGTCAGATCCCCGGCCGGCTTCACCAGACGGACGACGCTGCGCTTCCAAAATAAATGGATGGGTGGGGGACGTCCCCATGTCCCTGGTTGTGTGGCCCGACCTCATTGTCCCGGTTGTCTGCGGTCGGCTCCCACAGAACTCGTCCAACTTCCGTCTCTCCTTTTCCCCTGCCCGGTATCTCTTGGCCTCCGAGCGGGCTTTCGCCTTGGCCTCCTCTCGGCGCCTCCATTCCGCCGCCTCCCGACGCCTACGTTCCGCCTATTCGCGGTTGCGCTGCGCTTGGCGATTCCGGCCGCTATCGCTTCTCGGCTCGACTGCTGGCGGCGCTCCCATTCGCGGACGTGCTTGGGTGGACGGAATCGCTTATTGACTGCCGTGGAGTCGTCGCTGTTACCCTACTTCTTCGCTAACCTTGCCTGGCTATCCCTGCTGGAAGTCGACTCCCACTGGATTGGTCCCGCTTCTGCGTAGGGTACGTGGGGCGGACCCCTAGTGCTGCCGGCTGGTTCCCACCGTGGCTGCGCTTCCCTTTCGACCGGTTTCTCCCGGTTGACCGTCTTCTTAGGTTGTTCCTGCTGACTTTCGCCCTGAGCAGCCGGTCGGCCCAGTAGGGCGATTGTCTCCCTTTTCCCGATGGGGTTAGGGTTACCCCGGCCGGTCAACTGGCGGGGTCCCCGTGGCGCGGCTCCCTCCAAGGCCTGCGGTATGGGAATGTCCCAGGCCTCCTGGCGCATCATTGGCCCCAAGTTTCATGCTTGCGAAGCTAACACGTTTCTACAGTATCCCGGGCATGCAAGGATTAGTGGGGAACTACCAGAAAGGTTTGACAATTTTTCTCTACTCCCCCCCCCCCCTCTCTAGGCGGTCCCTCATCGAGGTAGGGAACTAGCAGTTTTGCTGGGAACTTTCCTACTAATTGTCCGTCCTGTGTTTCCAACTCATATACCGATGGACCTAGCACTCGGACTATGACTACGGTCTCAGCTTTTTCCCCCGAATTCTCTAGTGACCCCCTTTTGGGCTGACGAAGTTACTTGGGCTTTGCGCATAACCCTGTCTCCCTTCCTAAACACCGCGTGTCGACGCCTCTTATCGTAGTTTACCTTCTGACGGTAGGGGCAATTCAGGTGGAGCTTCTACCCTTCGGCGCACGTTATTTTAATGCTTTGGTTCCCTACCTGGATTCAAGTAGGCCGGGCTGACCCCAGTGGTGCTATGCACGGCCGTGGTGTAGGCTAACCTAAAGTCTTTCAGGTATACTTCCCACTGCCGATGGTCTTGCGCTACGTATGCGAAGATCATCGTTTTGAGGACCCGATTCACTCGCTTTACAGGGTCTGCCTGTGGATGGTATACCGGAGTGAACGAGTGCCGAATTCCTTAGGTCTCTGTCAACCCTTGGAACGCTTGGTTGACGTATTCTGTTCCGTTATCCGACACGAGCACTTCCGGTGCCAACCATCGGTTCAGAATATGGTCCTCAAAAGCTTTGATAATGGTCTCGGCATTAGCTTTTCTCGTGGGCGACAATTCAATTCATTTAGTAAATAGGTCTTCGAATACCACTAAGTACTCGAATCCTAGTGCCGTCTTTGGCCAAGGACCCATCACGTCGGTGGCCACTACGGTCCAAGGCCGCTGTACTACCCTGCGGCCCATTAGAGCCACTGCAGTTCTCTGATCAACCTTGATTCTCTGGAAGGTGTCGCAGGATCGTACCCACAGAGAAATGTCGCGATACATGCCTGGCCAGTAGTACTGAACCGAGGCTCTTCGGTATGTCTTGTCAATTCCCAGGTGTGCGGCTTGCGGATCGTTTTGTACCTCGTTGAAGACTTCTTGTCTTCTCTCGGCTGGTCTACCAACTTCCACGCCTCTCAGGGGCGTATCAAGGGGAGGGGGGGGGGGCGGGAAAGGGGGGGCCCCCCCCCCCCCCCCTAGCGTCGTGCCGAGTCGGCATTTTCGGGTAATTCGATTATAATGTATATTATATAATTATATATTGATTATATAATTCGATCATAAATCTGTATAAATTAAAATCGCTGTGAAGTGCTGCAAGTCTTAATGTAGGTAACTATACTCGATCGATTTGTGTTATTCAAAATTTCGCGCGCTCACGAAAGAAGTTTAGTGCGTACATTCGGAAAGTTGGCTTGGCTGAACGCCGACTTTCCACTCTGAAGTGAGTTGGCAACAAGGGAGCGGGGAAGCCCCTTTGGCTGCTCACCTTTGTTTTTTTCTGCGGTCTATAGTAGGATTGTGAGCAACGAAACGTTTCATTGAAACATTGAAACGTTCACTTGAAACTTTCAAATGTTTCACAGTCAAAGTTTCATCGTTTCATGAAACATTGGGGGGAAAGGAGAAAACTTCTGTGCGCGGAAATCAGATCATGTTAGGTACTCGTATGGCACTTTGCCGCAAGTTTGAACTTGTTTTGAACTATAATGCAGTGTTTCTCAGTGTTACTACAGTAAAATTGCGATATTGGTGAAAATATTAAAATTTATGGCACTGTGTGCATGAACACTTTTCTAAAAGAGTCGTTAAAAGTAAGAATAACAAATTTTTTCATGTTTCTCATATGCGGTTTGAATTTTCCCGCCGCCATCTTTGCAACATTGCAATGTTCCACCCGACCTTGAAAGTTTCATGAAACTTTTCATTGGACCAAAGTTTCATGAAATTTTACAACCCTAGTCTATAGTAAAAAATAACCCCATAAGTAACCTCAGTTTAGAGGTGTATGTTGTCTGGACAAAAAATTTTCTTCTGTTTCAGCATATTATCGTTGATATTAGTGTCAAATAGGTTGAAAAAATTATCAAAAAATAGTGTTCTGAATGTTAATAATTATGTTTAGCTGACACTCAATAGTGCTTTGCTCAGGTATGTGACTTTTGAATAAATATTTCCCTGACTGTAAGTATAACCTCTACATGTTTAAAAACGCACATCAACACAATATCATTTTTTAACCTTGATACTTTACAACAATGGTGTTCAAAGTGACAAAGTGTTGAAATATGTCTATCCCTGAATATAAAGAATAGAATAAAATATAGAACATGTTATAACGAGAATCAAAATTGTAGAGTATTTTGTCTACATTATTTATGAACATAGTTATATAGTATTTTATGAATACATGAAACAAACAGAATAATTTTTTATTATAGAATAAAAGTTTTAAAAAATCAGAAAATAACCGAAAAAATTTCCAGTACCGATTTTTAAAAAATTTGTAGATTTCGTAAAATTTCGAAAAAATTCTGAAATTATGAAAGGATTAAAAGTTTTGGAAAATTTTGAAAAGAATAAAGACTTGGAACAATCTTTCTCAGAGCTCGAATCGATTCAAAAAGTTTTTGAAATTCCTGTGAACAAAGAAAACTGTACGATTGAATCGATCAAGTCCATTGTTCAATTGCAACCCGAATTTTTTGTAGACGAACACGAATGTATCCAAGTCGATTTGCAAACGCTTTTCGAGTCATGTGGAGATTGCCAAAATTTTGTAGATATTTCGAAGAAAGCGCACAAATTACGTAAAATATTTCCCTGTGCTTATAAAATTGTAAAATTTGTTCAGACTTCTCCAATTTCTTCGGCATCCTGTGAAAGATCTTTCAGTAAATTGAAGCTGGTCATGAATTCTCTACGAACTACAATGGGCGATGATCGTTTGGATTGTTTCATGTTATTGTTTTCTTCGAAAGATATTTTAGACAGAATTAACATCAATGAAATCGGGAAAGCCTGGTCTGAATTGAAACTCCGTAGAGTTTTAATTTAGAATTGACATAGTTTTAAGTTGTACTAAGTAAAATATACTTAATCTATTTGTAGTTGCGAATTTTTTAGGTGAGCGAATAAAATATTATTACAAAATTGAGAATTTGTAATTATTATTGTCCTTATTGCCATTTTCTTTAAAAATAGCTCCAGGTCTGAACGATTGATACATGTATATACTTCCATCATGTATATACACAATAAATCTTCACAGTCGGCAAATTCCAATTATTCAGTCGGCATTTATGACAATCTCACCCCCAACCCCTCGCTCAACACGCTCGCTACGCCCCTGAGTCGCCTCTAGGTCTTCGATTACCGGATCTATCAACGGGTTCGGGCGGTACCGATATAACATTCCGTCAACTATTTTCCAACCATTGAATTTTCTTGGGGCTTCTTCCACCTCGCGCAGTCGTCTACGATACCACTCGTCCTCCACCGGCTCCATGGCAGCTATGGGGATTGCTACTTCCTCCTCATACATCCGAGAAAGGGCGTCAGGCACATAGTGCAACGCTCCTTTCCGGTGTACGACCTCAAAATCGTATTCGAGGAGTAGCCCTTGTATACCGGTTCTTGCTCCCAACCGTGGGAGTACCTGTCCTGCGGCGCGCTACTCTGTTCTCTATACTGCCGCCACGGCTCCCTATACGGTCCGTCTTGTCCCTGTCCGAACTTTGGGACGTACTGATCTCTATCGTCTTGATTAGGATTCAAATTTGTGCTATGGTATTGTCATGTGGGCTCATGCCCCCTATACCCTGTCGTGTACGGTCATTGTCGGTGCCCATGAGGCGTCCTTTTCAACATCGTAAAGGGTTGGTGAAACCCAATCCGGAGCCGGGTACCCTCTGGTGGACCTGCTATGTCGTCGTCGGTCCCTAAATTGCGCGGTACTTGCCTCTGGTCATCGTCGTCCTGCGGGTACCAGGGTACCGCCTGGTTACCCTCACAACGTGCGAAATACCGCCTCATACGCTCCCGCAGTACCTCGTCTACTCCGTTCGTGTTTAGAAGGAATTCCCTTAGAATTGCCTTATGAACCTCCCCTGATAGGTCACTGGCCCAACTCGGTAATTGGGCCATTATTGTCCCTATACTGGCCCTAGTTTGCCTACACTGCCCCTGGATCAGCACTTCTACCGCGGCTCCGGCTACGGACTGTGTTTCGCTGTTAGCCGGACTTTCCGGTAAGCCGGGGTCTTCCCGGTTGTTACCCTGCTCTAACTCTCCCTCCGTTAGGTCGTACGAGTTCACTACCCTATCTTATGTCGAGGTCTATTCTCTGAAAAAAAATACCTCGAAAAATTTCGGTGTGGGTGCGGACTCTCCGTAAATTTGTCCGTACGTTTCCTATGCTCGTTACTAATACCCTTAACTACTTTGTTTTTTTCAAAAATCTCGAAGACTCACATAAATTCTTAAATCTTCTCGCGAAATTTTCAAAATTCACGTAATTTCACTAAATTACCGAAATACTTGAACAATTCCCACTAGTTCCGAAAGTTACCGGTAAAAATCACAAACATTTTCCTAAAATCGGCGAAGCTACTGAGACGTTTAATAAACAAAATCTTTAATCCTGTAAATCCTAAAAAAAAAATTTTTCAATTGCGAAAATGCTCGTAAGTTCCTTAACCTAACACAGAATTTCAGAACCAATTACCAAAATATCCAATTTCTATTTAAATCCCATTTACTATCTGATCAACTTTTCTTATTGCTCCAATTTTGGGGAATCTAACTCGATTCCTGGGCTTTGCTCGATTTCAGGGATATCCTCTAGTAAAAACGGACAACAAAAAAACATTTGTCTTCCGTGAAATATTCAATACTTGGTTTATTTACCGGAAGACTATGTTGTTATAGGCTAGGGGATAGTATGGATTGAAATTTTTTTTCTAAAAGTTCCTCTTAGTTCCTATTGAAATTAACAGGACACATTTGTTTTTCTCTAGGAAGCAAGAGTCAGGCAACCACCGGAAAAACTTATCTCATTAGAAAAAGCAAAGCAAAAGAAAAAGAGTTTCGCTGTTCGTGCCCGTGGTTTCTGTCAGCTATATATGTTTTCAATCCCCCTTCTCTCTCACTCCGCTACTCCTGTCACCTAGTGGCGGCCCTCTATGTTGTGCGCCATTTGTAAGCCAAATTTCCAAATTTACCGTGTGCACAACGATTACACACGTCCTAGCCAGGGGGTGGCCCAGGCTGGAAACTTGCTGACTAAAATATGGCTACCACTTACCTGCTCAGTTTTCTTTTGCTTATCAAGTCCCGGAATCAACCGAGTTCGTAGGCTACTCTTTCAGCCCACAAACAACCCGCGAAGCTCGTTTACTTTTATTCTCAGGCGCCAGATAGGGATAACCCTATCCGAGCCCCGTAGGATCCGGCTAGTCTGTACTGACAGGTCGGCCAGCTCGTCTTACTCGTATGAGAGAGGGAGCGGGATCGTTGGAGTGAGAGAGAGGTAGCAGTTTTCTTAAATTCAATCATATGCAACCCTTGAAATTACTAAATTAGCAAATCAACTTTTATTTAACACTTTAGCACAAAATTACAACTATTCTAACCTCAAATTTAAACATTGTTAAGCTAACTGGCACTAACGTGCGATCTCAAAACCCTTATTTAAGGTTTAATCCTTGATTTCTTTAAAGTCCCCTTTAAACTAGATCATTTTCTATAATAAACCATATTAAATCTACGAGAAAACTTCACGTGTAGACCCCAGTGAAATCCAAAGCGCTTCAACATGACCGTCGGGGACACCCACGCTAGGCACGACGCCGGTCGGCGTCCATTTTCGCGTGCCCACGCTCCATGATTTTGAGGGACGCTCGCCTCACTTTTCTATGCGTCGGGTTCCTCAGCCGAGCGTGCCTCGTCTTGGTGAGCGTCGGGGGGTCCCAGACGGCCCCCTTAAGCGAGGCCCTACACAAATATTAACTATAACCTATCACTAAAAGCACAAGCACTACGCGCAGGCACCCGGTGCCAGAGCTGGAAACACTTTTACAGCGATGATAGAAAGCTCCACATACCTTTGAGCCATTCCGCGAGCTCCTGCGTTCCGTTCTGGTCCATTGCATCTTAGGCTTTTAAATTTATCCTTCCGTTTATGTCCCTTCGTACTCAATTAGATTCCTTTTCGTTTGGCCGGTGATACCGGGACACTACCAAGCCAAGACAACAAATGGCGTAAGAAGCGTGCTTTCCTACGCTTCCTCCCGTTGCCTTCCTTTCGACTCGCGCTTTCCGTGTATCGAGGCTGTTGTTTGTTTGGTTACAGTAGAAATGGCTTGCTTGTCGATCTCGGCCAATGGGTGCCGTCGTACCATCGCTGCTTGCTAATTGGTTCCGTCGGCCGGGCTGCTTGTCTCCCCATTGGTCTTCACCATCCTCGTTACAACATGGCCGACTTCTAGTTACCTCAACATGGCTGCCTTCCCATTGCTTTAGAATGGCCGCCTTCTAGCTACCTTAACACACAGGGCACTCTAGCCACATAGTATAACAGGGTTGGCACTGTATGCTACGTACTGCCTCCCACGTTACGAGTGACGTTTAACGGTGTGGCAGGGCGGGGTTGGCTGGGTCCCTTCGTAATACCTTCGGTGCTGCGAGTGGAGCATGATAGTGTTGCTTGGCAGGGTTGGATCGGGTTGACCCGACGATCGCCTTGGTACTGGTACTCGCCGCTGGTATCGGCGCTGCTTGCCTTGTGTCGACGGCCTTGTGTCCTGGACGGTGCTGCACTCTCGGTACTTGCGCGGGACTGCTGCGCCGTGTCGATTGAGTCTCACCCTCACGTACTGACTCCATGGTTTACGGTCGGTTGTCACTGCTCTGAATCGTCTGCTCGTTGTTTACGATCTGTCAAACTAGTATTCAGCTCTGACACCGACCCGATACATGTTTTTGTCGGAAATACTCAGTAATCACTTAGTGTTATTACTAAATAGCCGGAGAGAATGTCAAGGAAACAGGCCAAAATTAAATTATTTCTAACCATGGTTGCACATAACCATTAAATGTCGGTAAGTATAACGCTATCTCAGACTTGCTGTCCTGGCTGGGCGGTGAGTGTACTTTTTAAATTACGTTAAGTATATGAAGGTTGAAGATTTGATTTGTGACAAATTTAAAAATAAAAACCATTTCTAAACTAATTGATGAATTAAAGTTCATCAATTTCTCAAATTTTACGGACAAGTAATGCGTCATTGGAATCGCAAGAACCCGTGGATGCTAATAATAGTATTTTTCAGTTGCTATTTCAGAGATTATGCTTATAGAAAAAAGGAAATGTAATAGGAAAAAGAGAAGCGGAGGGGCCTTGATCATATCAGGGGCCCCGATCATAGCATGGGCCCTAGGACTCCAGCGCTCCCCCTCTTCTGTACAGCGGATGCACTCAAGGGGGTAGGGCTGCGTTGCGAAATAGCATGCCACGGCAACCCAGCTGAAAATTCCTGTACAGGAACCTCGAAGGATCCTGTACACGAACCTGTACACGGACCTGTACAGGTAATCTTGATGGTTCCTGTGCAGGAATTTGGCGAAGGAAACTGTACATGGTCCTGCAAAGAAACCTGCTCCGACAAAGGAACCTTTGAATGCTCCTGTACAGGTGCCTATACAGAAGCGTGTATAGGATTCTTCATATAAAGCCGTGAAAGGAACCTTTAGAAGCATCCTGTACAGAAACGCGTATAGGGTCCTTTACAGAAAGCGATTGCGAAAACTGACGTCGCTTACAGCTATAAATCTGCCTTCCTTTTATTCCCTTGAAGAACCAACTCACTATCCAGAGAGCCAAGCCACCAGCGAACCCTCGCAGATTCGTTCCTATGCAGGTTCATGCATAGGTGTCACGTCCCGAGCAATAGGCGAGGGTAGAATGGAAAATAGGAAAGAGAGAGACCTGACCAATTATTTAATTGTGGGTTTGTGTGTCACTTATCAGCCCTACGCGGACTGTGATTAAAATGATTCAGAAATGGTTGTTTAAATAATTGTTTTATTATAAAGAATAAGAATAAAGTTAAAAGTTACATGAAATAGACTTACATATACCTTTCGATGCTTGAAAGGGCAAGAGAGTGAGTTGCTTTATCGGTTGGATCTCCTTATTGTTTGTAAAACACCGACGGAGTTTTACCGGATGAGAATTTAAATTTACTTGAAAGTAATTTATTAGTGAAAAGGTTAACGAATACTTTTTACTAGTGGTAGTGCGATACAGGGTCCTATAAGCAGATACCCAATCTACACTTGAGCTCTTTTCGCGAACGTTTAACACTGCGCACTTTATTCGTAAAAGACTTACTTTACGACGACCGAAAGTCTCAGCCGAAGGGACTTAGTTCAAGACTCGAACACGAAGACTATTTTGAGCTGAACTCGAAAGTTCGCGACTTATTCAGAGTGTTTCTTCGGTCACAATGAGTTAGAAGCCGCGACTTTATCAAAGCGATTCGTTAACCGTAGATCGAAGTGAACAGTATGACTGCCGAGATCGTAAGACGATTTACAAGGATGGCTCTGGGGTTTATATAGTTCCGCGTCCCTATGCTGAAGATAGGATTTACAATTTCTGACATGGCACGTTTCTTTAATTTCTGACATGGCACGTTCCTTTACTGGAATCGTGTAAACAATGACATCGATGCCTCGCGGTGAGTGACTCAGATGACTCATGCTTCCGCATTGCTGAGAGTCGCCGTGTACGTATTGATTCGCTCGTTTCTACTCTTGGCTTCTCGTGAACAGTTATTCTGTATGCTACTTATCCTTGTTCCTATGTATTTAGTCAGACACTTTTGGGTACTGAATTGTCTGACTATATACAGGTTCTTCCACTGAGTGGGTCATACACTTATGAAATTACGATACACATATTTGTATTGTTAAAATTATTGTTTAATTTACACACACGAGTGTATTCATACTCCATATATTTGGATTTGACTTTGTTATTATCATTGCTTTAATTATTGGGAGTATAAATAAATTCGTATGGTAAATAGAAATAGATTATGATTATCTCATAGAAGTTAAATCTGAACTTACAATCTCATTAATCGAGCATGGTTAATTTATCGACACTCTGTGAGCTCTTACCCTTCCCTGGTAACACTTTAAGTATCTGGTGGTTTCTATCTTACCGACCGTAGTGTAGTTACCATAGTTGGATCTAAACTCAAAGAGAATGGGTATTGCTCTTGCTGGTAATTGAAGGTGTTAGACTAAAGTAAGTCATGTAAAGTAGGTTGCGCCTAGCTAGGCGTTACATAAGAGAATTTTTTGTTTTGTTTTTGAAATTGAGGATGTAACAGTCTGATATGAAGATTTGCAATTTTTATAATCGTTTTCTAGTGTGAGTTTTCTGTGTGTTATGTTCTGGATGTAGGTGAGTACTGTGTTTATATTTGGTACGTGACTCGGTGAGTATAATCTTCCCTTTTTGCTTTTCTTCGTGGTCTGTGATGATTCAATGTTTTGGCTACATTTGTTCTGCAGAAAAATTTCTGTGGTGTCATCTAAATTCTTCATGCTGTTATCATGCCATCTGGGTTTGTTCTTTACTCATTATTCTCTAGATCTTTGTGTGACATGGAAGGTCTAGCTCCGCCTGCAGTTCCGACTTATCTCGCACTGTGTTTTACGAGGATTATTGCAGTATCAACAATATTCCTATGGATTCGAGTGAAAATCGTGCAACGTCGGTTTCTTCCAGTGAGTAAGCTTGGTACATTTTTCTTCCTCTTAGTGCTGTTTCCTTTCTTGTAATGGCAACATCTGATTATTATGGGTTATTGTGCGAATCACCATCTAGTGCCTTGGATTTAGATTCATTTTTTGACACTTTGTTTTCCAATACCCATTCTGTTGAGATACCAAATTATCGGGCTACAGAAGACATTGTGCGTGAAATTTCAAACCCCTCAGTGTTGGGAATTTCACTAGTGATGTCATTACGTCAAGTAATATGAGTAAAACTTCCCTTTTGTCCTGTTCAGACTTTACAGACTGCATCTCTGATTTCGACTTATCTGTTTTTGAATCGGATAGTTCTGTGCCAGAGAACACTTCGCTTGATAGCTCGCATTCACGTACAACTGTGCATAGTTTACCGCGATTTTCCAAGTTTGGCAGTTTGGTTTTCCCTATAACATGCCTGGAAGAATCGCCAAACATTAACCACTTGACGATTCGTGGATTTAAAAGAATAACTCTTTTGGAGAATTTCGTGGCATTGTGTCGGGCCATTTTATCCCTTGATGTTACATCACAGGATTTTACTGTGGTGCATCGTTTGCACAGTGAACCGGTCGATTATTTAGTGCGCGTTCTTGATCCTGAATTAAAGTTTAAAATTTTTGCGGAAGCTGCTAAATTTAAAGAACGAGGTGTTTTAATCGGGTTGTCTTGTTCGTTTCAGTTTTTCTTACTGCTTTTGAATTTTATTTTCTGCGCTTGTTTGTTACTGAAATCTTTTATTTTTACTTTTGCAGAAACTCCCCTGGAAACACGGCCTTGTCGCTCCTCCTCCATGGACTTCTATAGCAGACTTCTAAATGTGGGCACAGCGTTAGGCTTTTATTCTGCTCTGTGCCAGGATTTGCAATCGAAGGCGCCTGCGGTATCTTCTCCGTCTGTTGTTAGTCGAGCGAGAGGCAAGGCTGGGAGAAGGAAGCGCGGTCGTCCAGCGAAGAGTAGCGGTGCCCAGCAGTCTGCGGTCGTTTCTAACGAGCTCGAGGAGGGGAGGACTGTACTGTATCAGCGGGCTGACGAGATGTATGATCTCGTTAGCCTCCACCTATCTTTACTCCGCGACCAGGAGACGCGTGTGTGTACACACGTGCATAGGGTCCTCCTGTCTGCCTGGGGTAAGGTTACATGATTTATTTTGCTTCCTTTTTCTTTTCTCTTTGCTAATTGTCGTGCTTTCGTTATACAATATGTTTTTCTCTTGTTCTATTCTAGCGTTGAGGGTACCAGTTATCGTTTCTGCTTATGGGGGCGTTTCGTTAACATGGTCTGTGCATAATACGCTTGCCGATGTGGGCATGTCCTTCATGATGCAATAGGTAATTTTAGTGTCAAGTCTATATTGGCTTTGACAATTTTTCGTAACTCTTGATGGTATCAGATTTGAATTACTCTTTCTGTTTTTCTTGCAGCCCCCAAAATTGAGTGTATTTCGGTGTCGGACCTGGACTTCGACTTGGACTTCTCTGAACTTCAGTTGGAGATGCGGGGGCTGACCTTTGACTGAATTTTTTACTTGCAATCTATTGATTTGATTATTAATTTGAAAATGTCTAAATTTTGTATGTGTATGTCTATGAATTAAAGAATAAGTTTCATTTCGTATATTTGGTTTGTTCATGTTTTGTACTAAAGACATAAATAGGTTTGGTTTCTGAAATATTTATAAATTTTGAAATTGTATGTCTTTAGTTCAAAGTTAATATGTGTTCTTTATTTTCTTCCTCTTTGAATATGTTTTGAGCTTGAGTTTATTCAATTTTCACTGATTCATGATAATATCGCGAATTTTATAGCATATTAGACTTCTATAAGTTTTAATAAATGGAAATTATCGTTAGTTTCAACATAAAATTATTTTCTGTTCATAACATAGCTAATTTGTTCAATTATAGATCTAAAATAATATTCCTAAGCTAACTTATCTTTTATGGTGCGCTCAATTTTCATATGATTATAATCACGCGGAAAATAAGAATCAATTGATTTTATGAAATTTATATTTTTATAAGTGACAATTTTCCCATGTTTGGCTTGATTGAATATGATGTGCCCTTTTACTGGCTTTAAAGTGTGATTCTTATTTTGTTGCTATTGATTTTACTCACATGTGTTTTGGGCTCTAGTAGGACATGCTAAATTCTGTCGTTTGAGGTTAGACGGGTCGCTGGCTTACATTGTTTAGGTAGCATGTTCCGTTGTGTATATTTCCTTCTATGTTGATTCACTGAGGTTGGTGTGTGTTAATTCTTTTCTTCAGGCGGTCCGATTTTTCTTATCGCTGTAAGATTATACTCCTTGTGCGAGCGGCCATAATGAATGATGACGTCAGGTTTGCTGCTGTGCCTTCGTTGCTCTTCTCTTTCTTCGTAAGCCACTTTGTCGGCATGCCGTTGTACTTCTACTGGTGTTCCTCTCGCAGTACGGGCGGAGTCTATATGTTGCGGTAGTATTTCACTTATTGCAGGCGGCCATAATGAATGTCCACGTCACGCCTGGCGCTTACCGTTTTTTCCACTAACACTATTTTCTTATTAGGGCAGTTGATGTTAATGAGTTCTGGTTTGCAATTATATTTTGATATACAGGATATGGATATATTTTATACATTTGATAGAATTTTCTTTCTAATAATGGAATGTCTATAGTCACCATTAATTTGTTAGAGTGATTCCCCACGTCTGATTTTCCGATTTGATATAAGTCTTCAGCTTTTATGTGTGTACTTGGCAGTGGGAACTCGTATTCGTTTACTTCTTCGTTTATTTCCATCACTATTTGCTGTAATTGGTAATTTGTTATCAGGGCTGGATGTACTTTCTTTTCTCTTGCATTTATAATAATGTCTGTGAACTGTTGCAGAGTGTTGTATGCATGATCGAGTTTTGATTCTACCTGTTGCCTCACATAATTTAGGTATTCCAGATTATTAATGCTGTATTCTTGAGTTTTCACGTTTTTCATTGTTCTTTCTAACAATGATTGCATATTAATTATTTCGTGATCTCTTGTATCTAATTCTTTATGTAATAATATATTATATAATATATATAATATATATATATATATATATATAATATATTAATATATATATATATATATAATTTCTGC
>CAKNXH010064022.1:51681-78765 GCA_932178445.1 Andricus quercusramuli | reverse complement strand
TTCTACCAGAAAAGACGATTTTTCAACAAAATACATAAATTTGTATCTAAAGAGTTGAATTTTCAATGAAGAAGATTGATTTTTTACTAAAAAGAAGACCAATTTGTAACAAATTACGTGGCAGTTCAAATTACACTTAATTAATTTTTAGTATTTTTTCGTTTCTAAACATTTTCCATGAAATAGTTAAATTTTCAAACAAGGCGATTAATTTTCAACCAAGAAGATTAATTTGTTTTACCAGAAAAGACGAATGTTCAAGAAAATACATAAATTTCTAACCAAAGAGTTGAATATCGAACCAAGAAGATTAATTTTTTACTATAAAAAAAAAACGAATTTTTAACAAATAACGCGGTGGTTAAAATTAAATTTGATTAATTTTTAGTTTATATTTTTACATTTCTAAAAATTTTAACTAAATTGTTGAATTTTTAAACTAAAAAAGATCAATTTTTAACACAAAATGGAGTAAAAAAAATATGAATTTTCAATTTAAAAGACTCTACAAAACAGTTGAATTTTCAATCAAATCGTTAATTTTTCTACCAGAAAAAACAATTTTTCAACAAAATACATAAATTTATATCCAAAGAGTTGAATTTTCAATGAAGAAGATTAATTTTTTACTAAAAAGAAGACGAATTTGTAACAAATTACGCGGTAGTTCAAATTAGACTTAATTAATTTTTAGTTTATATTTTTTTCGTTTCTAAACATTTCCCATAAAATAGTTAAATTTTCAAACAAGGCGATTAATTTTCAACCAAGAGGATTAATTTATTTTATCAGAAAAAACGAATGTTCAAGAAAATACATAAATTTGATTAATTTTTAGTTTATATTTTTTCATTTCTAAAAATCTTAACTACATAGTTGAATTTTTAAACTAAAAAGATCAATTTTTAACACAAAGTGGAGTAAAAAAATATGAATTTTCAATGAAAAAAAAATTCTACAAAACCAAACACTAGAATTTTCTACAAAAAAGAACGAATTTTCAACAAAATACAAAAACTTATAACCAAACACTAGAATTTCCTACAAAAAAATGCTTTTGTATGAAAAAGTTTAGTTTTCTACCAAATAGTTTAATTTTTAACCAAATAGCTGAATTTTCTATAAAAAAGACGAATTGTTAACAAAATACATACATTTTTACCAAATCGTTGAATTTTCTAAAAAAAAACGTATTTTCTTCAAAACAGTTTAGTTTTGTACCAAATAGCAGATTAATTTTTAACCTAGCAATAGCATTTTTAACCAAAAAGGATGAAATTTCTAAATCATTAGATTTAAAACAATATTCATAATTTAAAAAAAAATTAAGTTACATTGGCGTTTTAATCGAAAATTGGTATTTCTAAATAAAAATCATTATAAATTGAACAAGATTTAGAATGTTTTAATAATTTTGGATTATGTTAGCATTTTCCGTCAAAGGAAATAGAATTTTCAACAATTAAATTGTTTAATTTCCAACCCAGAAATATGAATTTATAATAAAAAAGTTAATTTTCAACCAAAGCCGATTAATTTTTAACCAAGCAGTAGCATTTTCAACAAAAAAAAAACATTAAATTTATATAGAAAGAGATACATTTTCAAACGAAAAAGATATATAATTAAAAATTTGTTTTTAATAATAAGTAAACGAATTTTCTACAAAACAGTTAAATTTTTTACAAAAATGGTTAAACCAAACAGATAAATTTTCTACAAAACAGTTGAAGTCCAAGCCAGATGAATTTTCAACTGTAAAGTTGCATTTTCAAAATTTGATTTATTTTTAGTTTATATTTTTTCATTTCTAAAAATGTTAACTACATAGTTGAATTTTTAAACTAAAAACATCAATTTTTAACTTGAAATGGGGTAAAAAAATGTGAATGTTCAATGAAAAAAAATTCTACAAAACAGTTGAATTTTCAGTCAATTAGGTCAACTTTCTACAGAAAAAAATGAATTTAAAAAAAAGTACATAACTTTTTAACTAAATAGACGATTGTCCAACCAAAGAGATTAATTTTCTACCAGAAAAGACGAATTTTCAACAAAACAGTTTAAATGTTCTACTAAAAAAGCTGAATAATTTGTGTGACGAGAGAATGTCTAGCAAAGAATATTTCTAACAAAAATGAAATAGCTACATTTTTAATGAAAAAATTTATTTTTAACCGCTAAAAATGAATTTTAAACATAATTTGTTAAATTTTTAACGGAAGAAATTAACTTTTAACTAAAATTATGAATCTTCAATAAAAATAAAGATAAAAATTGATCTAAATAGTACAATTTTCGAGCAAAAAGGTTATATTGCTACCACAAAAGGCAAATTTTCAACAAAATAGATGAATTTTCAACTAAAAAATATTAATTTTCAACAAATAATAGAATAGTTTGATTTAAAGTTAGAGAAATAAGTTTTTAACGGATTAAAATAATAATTTTTGAACGAAATAGTTTAATTTTCAACCAAACAGGTGAATTTTCAACCAAAAAGATTAAATGTCTATCAAGCCAAAAATATCCACGAAAAATTAAATAGTTAAATTTCTAGTTTAAAAAATTAATTTTAAATTTTAAACAAAAACGTTAATTTCCTACCAAAAAAGACAAATTTTTAACAAAATAGATGAATTTTCAACGAAAAAGTTCAATTTTCAATCAAACAAATACATCTTCTACCAAAAAGATTAAATGTATATAAAAATTCGAAAAAAATTGTAGTTGTATTTTTAGTTTAAAAAATTTATTTTCAATAAAAACGCTAATTTTCAACCCAGGAAAAATTAATTTTTATTAAAAAAGAACTAATTTTCTACGAAAGAAGGATAATTTTCAACCTGATAGTTGCATTTTCAACCAAGTAGGTTAATTCGCAACCAAAAAAAAAAAATGACAAATTTGCAACAAAATAGATGAATTTTCAACTAAAAAAGATCAATTTTCAACCAAAAATGTAATAATTTATTTTTAAGTTTGAGAAATAAGTTTTCAACCGAATAAAATTGATTTTAAACGAAATAGTTAACTCTTCAACCAAACAGATTAATTTTCTACCCTAGAAGCATAATTTTCATAAAAATACATGAATTTTCAACCAAATATTTTAATTTTTAATGGAATTTTCAACCTACTAGTTAAATTTTCAACCAAAAAAGTGAATTAATAACAAAGAAGATATTATTCTACCACAAAAGACGAAATTTCAACAAAAATTAAATTTTCTGTTAAATAAATAATTGTAAAGAGATGTTAACAAAATAGCTAAATTTTAAACAACAAAAAAACATTTTTTAACTGGAATGATGAATCAACCAAAAAAAAAAAAATGATTTTTTAACAAAGTAGTTCTACGTAGTAGATTTTTGTCTGAAGAAATGGCAATTGGTGCGCGCTTAGCTCGCACAGTGTTATATATTTTTTTAAATTTTTGCATCATGTAATTAATTTTAATTTATTATTTATTTTTCAGGGAGGAATAGTCCGCCTCAGCAGAGGATGCAAAGGAATAGAAATAAGTTCTCTCAAATAATAGCACCGACTTACTTTTATCCGCGATACATAATGGCACCAGATCGGTTTTTAGAGAGGTCTCACCTCGTCGAAGTCACTCAAAGGCCGGACAACTTACTGACGAACTCAATTTTTGACGGCCTTTCAGAGGACATGTGGGAAAAGTTCGTCTCCAATCAGCAGACGGAAAAAACTTACATAAACAAGATGATGCTCTGGAAATACTTATTTATTTCTATTAAGGTATTTTAAAATCCTCTATTACAGATCCTTTTTATCATCAGGTTTGCTACAAGGCCTGGAAGTCGTGAAAAAGTGACGTAATTTTTAAAAAATGACTACATTTTTTTATTACAATCAATAATAAATAGGGGCCGTCCAAAACGTTAATTTTTTAAGCATAAAAGATGAGCTTTCAACAGAACAGCCGAATTTTCAATCAAATTGTTAAATCTTTCACAAAAAATATGAATTTTCGTTTAAGAAGATTAATTTTATACAAAAAAAAAAAATGAATTCACCACAAATTACGTACATTTTCCAACAATTGAAGTTTTAAACTAGAAAAGATCAACTTTCTTAGCATAAATGGAATATTTAAATTTTGATTACTAAAATTAGTTTTCAATAAAAAGTAAACGAATTTTCTACAAAGCAGTTGAATTTTCAGTCTGAAAATACTAAGCTTTCCCATAAATGTAATAGTCGATATTTAAACAAAAAAAGTTTTCCATTTAAAATAAAGAAAAACAGTTAAAAAAGATGAATTTTCAACCTGAAAAATGAACATTTAAGAAAGTAGTTCAACTTTTAACCAATAACTTGAATTTGTCACCTTAGAATATGAGTTTTCAAAATTCCTCAATTAAAATAGATTAATTTTCAACCAAACAGTTTCATTTTTAAACAAAAAATTGATTTTCTATCAAAAAAGGCGAACTTTCAACAAAAGTACATCAATTTTTAACCAAACAGTTGAATTTTCTACCACAAAAAACGAATTTTCAACAAAATACATAGGTTTTTAACCAAACAGTAGAATTTTCTACTAAAAAACTACTTTTGTACAAAACCGTTTATTTGTGTACCAAATAGTTGAATTTTATACCAAATTGTCGATTTTTAATAATAAAAAAAAACGAACTTTCTATAAAACAGTTAATATTTAAACAAATAGTTTAATTTCCGGTAAAAAACACTAATTTTTACCTAAAAAGGCCGAATTTTCAACTAAAGTTATGAATCTCCAACAAAAAACTAAACTTTTATGAGAGTAGTTCATCTTCCAACCAATGAGTTTTTAAAAATCCTCTACTAGATTAATTTTCAACCAAACAGTGGCATTTTTAACAAAAAAAATTTATTTTCTATAAAAAAAGACGAACTTTAAGAAAATACAAAAATTTTTAACCAAACACTAGAATTTTCTACAAAAAAAAAAAAAGGAATTTTCAACAAAATACAAAAATTTTTAACCAAACACTAGAATTTTCTACAAAAAATTACTTTTGTATGAAACAGTAGTATATTTTGTATATTTTGTATGTATATTTTGTATATTTTGTATGTACCAAGTAGTTGAATTTTATACCAAATTGTAGAATTTTCAAGACAACAAATTTAAACCAAAAAAACTCATTTTCTACCAAAAAAGATGGCTTTTCAACAAAATACGTATATTTTCTGCCAAATAGTTTAATTTGTACCAAATAGTAGAATTTTTACGTAAAAAAATGAATTTGCTTCAAAACCAGGGAATAGCATTTTTAACCAAAAAAGATGAAATTTCTAAATCATTAGATTTAAAACAAGATTCATAATTTAAAAAAAAATTTAAGTTAGATTGGCATGTTAATCGAAAATTGGTATTTCTAAATAAAAATCATTATAAATTCAACAAGATTTAGAATGTTTTAATAATTGTGGATTATGTTAGTGTTTTTCGTCAGAGGAAATTGAATTTTCAACAATTAAATTGTTTAATTTTCAACCCGGAAATATGAATTTTCATCAAAAAAGTTCATTTTCAACCAAAGCCGATTAATTTATAACCAAGCAGTAGCATTTTCAACAAAAAACATTTAATTTATACAGAAAGAGATACATTTTCAAACGAAAAAGATATATAATAAAGAATTTATTATTCAAGAGAGAAACAAAATTTCAATCAAATTGTTGCATTTTCCACCCAAAAAGATGAATTTTTAACAAAGTAATCAAATTTTTAATAAAATATTTTTGTTTTATACCAAATTGAGGAGTTTTCAATACAAAAGGACGAATTTTATACCGAAAAAGATAAATGTTCAACAAAATACATGCTTTTTCAACCAAGTAATTGAAGTTTAAGCTAGAAAAGATAGATTTCAATTTCAAAAAAGAAACAGTTGAGTGCATAAAAAAAAATTCAGCAAAATACTTGAATCCTCAACTAAGCCAAATGAATTTTCAACTGTAAAGTTGCATTTTTAACCAAACAAATTTATTTTCTATCAAAAAAGACAAATTGTTAACAAAATACATATATTTTCTACTAAATAGCTTAATTTTCAACCATGAAGATTAATTTTCTATCAGAAAAGACGAATTTTCAAAAAATAACATTAGTTCTTAACCAAATAGTTGAATTTTCTATCTCAAAAGACGAATTCTCAACAAAATACAAAAAATTTTAACCAAATAATAGAATTTTCTACCAAAAAAACAAATCTTCAATGAATTACATAAATTTACAACCAAATAGTAGAATTTTCAATTAAAAAAATTAATTTTTAACTTTAAAAGACTGAATTTTCAACTAAAATTATGAACCTTCAACCAAAAACAGAACTTTTAAGAAAGTAATTCAAATTGCATCCAATTAATTGAATTTGTAACCTAAGAGGTTGACTTTTCAACGAAAAATGTAATTTTTGGTATTTCAACAACAAAAAAAAGAATTTAATTTAAATTAAGAAACAGTTGCATTTAACAAAGAAAAGTGAATTTTTAACAAAATACTTGAATCCTAAACTAAAATGGATTAATTCTCAACGAATTACATATATTTTCTACCAAATAGTCTAATTTTGAACCAAAAATAATAATTTTCAAATTTATCAAATAGTAGAATTTTTTGCTAAAAGCGACGAATTTTCCACGAAATACCAAACAAACAAACCAAACATTAGAATTTTCTGCATAAAAAAATGAATTTTTTACAAAACAGTTTAGTTTTGTACCAAATACTTAAATTTTATACCAAATTGTGGATTTTTTAAAACAAAAAGACAGGTTTTCTATAAAATAATTGAACTTTCACCAAATAGTTCAATTTTAAGTTTAAGAAAATAATTTTTAATTAAAAAACGAATTTTCAAAAAAATACTCGAATTTTCAACTAAAATAGATTAATTTTCAATCAATGAGTTGCATTTTTCCCACAAAAATTTTTTTCTTCTAAAAAGACGGATTTTCAACAAAATACATACATTTTTAACCAAAAACAGATTAATTTTTAACCAGTTCAAGTTACCAAAAAAAAGTTTTTAATTGAAATTTGGCATTTATAAATAAAAATTGTTATAATTTGAACAAGACTTAGAATATTTTAACAATTTTGGATAAGGTTAGTGTTTTTCGTAAGAGGAAATTGAATTTTCAACAATTAAAAATAGAAGATAATTGAAAATAGAAGAAAATTGTAAATGTAAGTTTTAACTCTTGTAAATTCATCTTTCAATTCTATTTAATTTTCAGCAGTTTAAAATTTAACCTTTGACAATTAAACTGTTAAAAAATGATGAAAATTGAAAATTCCATTTTGGAACTGTTGAAGTCTAAAAAAAAAGCGAAGTTTGTATTAAAAGCGAGTGTTGAAAATATAATATTGAAATAATTTTACATAAGAATTCAATAAATAAATTGGGATGTAACGACTAATGTAAAACCCAAGAAAAGGTTTACATGTGAGAAGTAAATTCTATTCTATTCTATTCTACAATAAAATTGAAATAAGTCGAATTTTTTAAAATAATATAATAATAAAACAAATTTTCGTTACGTTTTGCTAGTATTTTTCGTCTAAAATTGGTACTTTTTTTAACAAGAATACAACGCTTTGATTGTCTATTTATTGCACAAAAATATTATATGTTAATTCTGAAGTTAAAATCACAATTTCAATCAATTATCAAAAATATTGTCTTTGCATAGATTTTCTATTATTTTAGAAAATATTTACTATGAAATAACGTAAATTTTATATTTTAATTTGAAAATTGCTATTAGATAATCTATAATTTGTTGGTAAATTAGTTTACGACAAGTAGAATATTTTGAAATTGAATAGAAATAACTTGAATGTGGTAAAAAGTTGAAATTGATCAAAAATAGACCTGGAAAATCTGGAAAAGTCGTGGAATTTTGAAACTGGACTCTTGTAGCAATCCTGATAGTTAACTTTATTCTGTTGAGCTCAGAAAATATTCAACCAAATCAAATTCTAGTCAATTTGATTTAGAAAAAACTAAATTCAACATATAAAGTTTATATTTCAGAATGAATTTCCAAAGTATGGCTTGTTCCTGGTGGGTTCGACGATGAATGGTTTTGGATCAAACCGCAGCGATGTAGATATGTGTCTTTTAATCAAACACACAGAAATGGACCAAAGAAACGAAGCCATTTTTCACCTAGACCAAATTTTAAGAAGCCTGAAAAAGTGCAGTAAGTTGTAACATCAAATTTTTACGTCGAAAACTTGAAAACCCTGATATTTTCAGGAAGTTTTTATATGCCTGGAAAAAGCTGAAAATGTCAGCGAATTTTTTCAAGAGAGCGTGTTTAATTTTTTCTTTAACTGCAATATAAAATTAAGTAACACAGATATTTATTTGTAAAAATACCTTAATATTACTGTAGTTAACTATTTTGTTGAAAAATCTTTTTTTTTTGTTTGAAATTAATTTTTTTTAACTGAAAATTTATGTATTCTATTTTTTGTTGAAAATTGATCGTGTTTAGTTGAAAATTCAAGTTTTTGTTCAAAATTCATGGATTTGGTGGAAAATTTGTTCTTTTTGGTAGAAAGTTAATTTTGTTGGTGAAAAAGTAATCTTTTTGTTTGAAAATTCAACAGTTTGTTTGCAACTTTTTCTCTCTCTTGACTGCAAAGTCTTTGTTAGTTGAAAATTCATCTCATGCTGAAAAGTCATCTTTTCTTGTTGAATTTAACTGTTTTTGACTATAAATTAAATTTTTGTTTCGTTTTGATGTCAAATACTACATTTTTCGATCACTTTGGAATGAAAATTTAATTGCTTGGTTGGAAGGTAAACTTTTTTGTTAAACATTAATTTTTCGGTTGAAGATTCATGATTTTTACTGAAATTCATCTGTTTGGTTGAAATATGAGCTTTTCTTTGTAATTTTGCTGAAAATTATATTTTTTCCTGAAATATTAACTATTTCAGTTTGGGCTTGGAAATAGTTTTTTTTTTCATCTGCAAATGTAACTAAACCAATTGAATATTCCATTTTTACTTTGTTTGGAAATGTAACTGTTTTTTTGAAAATTAGTTTTGTTTTAATTATATATTTTTTAACTATTCCAATTGAATATTCCATTATTTTAGTTGAAAATTCATTCGTTTGGTTGAAAATTAATTTTCTTACCAAAAATTTAGCTATTCCATTTTTGGTTAAAAATTGATCTTTTTTCTTGAAAATTCAACTATTTCGTCCAAAATTGGTCTTTTACAGTTGAAAAGTCGTATTTTTGGCAAAAAATTAATCTTATTTTTTGAAAACTAATCTTGTTTGAAACTTCATATTTTTGGTTAAAAATTCAATTATTCCAGTCAATGCTTCGTAATTTCAGTTGAAAATTCAACGATTTGGTTCAAAATTTCTCTTTTTTAGTTGAAAATTCATGTTTTTTTTTGTTGAAAAATTGTATTTTTTGGTAGCAGAGTAATCTTATTGTTTAAAAAACTAATCCTTTTGTTTAAAAATTCATCTTTTGGGTTGAAAATTCAATTATTCTAGTCAAATATTTATTATTTTAGTTGAAAATTCAACTATTCAGTTCAAAAATGGTCTTTTTTGATTGAAAAATCAACTTTTTTTTAAGATTCATGTATTTTGTTGGAAAGTCGTATTTTTCGGGAGAAAATTCATATTTTTGTTTACAACTTAATGTTCTTGTTTAAAAATTCATCTTTATGATTGAAAATTTAAGTTTTTCAGTTAAATATCCATCATTTTAGTTGAAAATTCATGTTTTCAGTTGAAAATAAATCTAATTGGCTGAAAGTTAATCTCTTTTGTTTAAAATTTACCAGTTTGGTTAAAAATAAATTTTTTTGTTTGAAAATTTACGTATTCCATTATTGGTTAAAAATTGATCATGTTTAGTTTAAAATTCTAATATTTGGTTGAACATTTGTCTGTTTTAGTTGAAAATTCATCTTATTGGTTAAAACTAAAAACTACTTTATTGAAATTTAAACTCTTTCGTAAAAAATTTATCCTTTTGGTTTAAAATTCATGATTTTAGTTGAAAATTCATCACTTCGGATGAGAATTCATGTTTTTAGTTGAAATTAAAACAAACAGTTGAAACTTTAATTCTTTTGTTTCAAATACATCAGTTTGTTTGAAAATAAATTTTGTTAACTGTAAATTTAACTGTTCCATTTTTAGTTGAAAATTGTTCTTTTTCAGTTAAAAATTCTAAGATTTGGTTGAAAATTTGTCTTTTTTAGTTAAAAAGTCAACTATTTGGTTGGCAATTAATGTATTCTATTGAAAAATCGTCTTTTTTGGTAGAAAGATACTATTTTTTTGTTAAAAATAAAACTACTTGGTTGAAAGTTAAACTCTTTCGTGAAAAATGTAACTTTTTGGTTTCAAATTTATCACTTTGGTTGAGAATGCATGTTTTTAGCTGAAAATAAAACCAACTATGCAGTTGAAATTTAAACTCTTTTGTTTAAAATTCATCTGTTGGGTTGAAAGTATTTTTTTTAACTGAAAATTTAACTATTCCGTTTTTGGTTAAAAATTAATCTTTTTTAGTTCAAAATTCTAATGTTTGGTTGAAAACTTGTCCTTTTTAGTTGAAAACTCAACTATGTCGTTGAAAATTCATCTTTTTTTTGTTAAAAATGAAACCACTTGGTTGGAAGTCGAACTCTTTTGTCAAAAAAGTATCTTTTCGGTTTAAAAAAAGATTCATAATTTTAGTTGAAAATTAATTACTTTGGTTGAAATTTAATTACTTTGGTTGAAATTTTGTTTGTGGATAATCAATTTATCAAAGTCAAAATTAACTGTTTCATTTTTGGTTACAAACTGATCTTTTTTACTTGAAAATCAACTATTTGGTTAAAAATTCGTCTATCTTATTGAAAATGCAATGTCTTCACTTGCAAAATTGGACTTTTGAGATTCATGGACTTTTGAGACAACTTCAAGATATGATTAATTATGCTTTTATTTAATTAATCAATGCTACTAATATATTTAATAATATCTGGTAAAATAATTTTTTAGTTTGATTTAGGATTGAAAAAATCATATTTTCTATCTTTATTAATAATAATTACATTGTTTAAATTTCGCGGGAAAATGCATCGCTTCAAATTGGAAAGGACGCTAAATTTAAATGATAAAAGAAGTCAAAAGTAATATAAAACATATTATTCGCATTAAACAGTGTTTTATTCAGGGTTGCTACAATATCCTAATTTCTAAATTCTTATAGCTATAACACCAACTATGCACCTAAAAGATTAATGATGTTAATGCTAAATAAATTTTGTTTCTAAATATATTCTAAACACATTTTAGCTGTGTTTTCAAGTCAAAAAGATAAATTTTCAACCAAAGAAATGAATTTTCAACTGAAATGATGAAGTTAGTTGAATTTTTAACTCAAAATAATTATTTTCTACAAAAAAAACTCATTTTCAACAAAGTACATGAATTTTCATATAAAAAAAATCAAATTTCAACCAAAATTAGAATAGTCAAAATGTCAGAAAAATAAATGTTCAACAAAAAAATGAACGAATTTTCAACGAAATATTTTTTTCATTAATAGAAATTATTTTTTAATCAAAAATAGAAATATATATATAGTATATAGAATATTATATAGAAATTAATTTATTTTCAACTGAAAATATAAATTTTCAAGCGAAAATGGAATAGTTATATCTTCAGTTAAAAAAATTAGTTTTCAATTAAAAAGAATTGAATTTTCAATCAAAGAAATTAAGTTTTAATCACAATGATGAATTTTCAACTAAAAATATGAACTTTAGACCAAATAGTGGATTTTCTCAACCCAAAAGATGAATTTTCTGTCAAAAAAAAAAACGAATTTTCAACTAAATTTTTTTTCAATGATAGAAACGAATTCTTAGCCAAAAATAGAATAGTTCAATTTCTTACTAAACAGATAACTTTTTAATGAAAAAGATTACATTTCTATAAAAAAAGGTAACATTTCCACAAAAAATTGAATGGTTAAAGTGGATTCTCAACTAAAAAAGTAATAATTTTTAACAGATCATATAAACTTTAAACTAAAAAGATAAATTTTCTACCAAAAATAAAGTAAGATAATTCTCAGTAAAATGAACTTTCAATCAATAAAATAACGAATTTTCAACAAAACATTTAAATTTTCAACCAAATAATTAAATTCTTAACGAAAAAGATGAAATTTCAACTAATGAGAGTACTCTTTTACCAAAAAAAGGACGGGTTTTCAACAAATAGTTAAATTTTTACAGAAAGCAGATAAATTTTCTACTAAAAATAGAATAGTTAAATTTTCATTATGAAAATTAATTTTCAATCAAATTAAAGTAAATTCTCAACGAAATAGTATAATTTTCAACTAAGAAGATTACATTTCTATCAGGAAAGATAAATTTTTGACAAGAAATAGAACAGTTACATTTCCAGTTAAAAAAATAATTCTAAATAAGAGAAAACGCATTTTCAACTCAAAAGATCAATTTTCAACCAATAGGATGCCTTTTCTACCAAATTAGATGAATTTTTAACAAAATACATGAAGTTTCAACCAAATATTTTAATTTTTAGAGGAATTTCCAACCAAAAAGATGAATTAGTTACCAAGAAGATTACATAATCTCCCCGAATTTTCAATCAAATACAGGAATTTTTAACCAGATATTTGAATTTTCTACTCAAGAAGATAAATTTTGCAACAAAAATTTATGAGTTAAGTTTTCAGTTAAAATAACTAATTTTCATCTAGAGAACATAATTTTCAACAAAATAATTGAATTTCCAACAAAAAAAAAAGGTTTTTAAACTAAAATTATGTATCATCAACCAAATAAATGAACTTTTAACAAAGTAGTTCCACTTCCAACTAAGCAGTTGAATTTTCTACCAAAAAAGATGAATTCTCAACGAAAAACGTGATAAATTATATTTCAAACACAAAAAGGATTTTAATTTTATACGAAGAATAGTTGAATTGAACCAAAACGGTTGGTTTTCTACAAAATGGTTTGGATCCTCAAACAAAACATATTAATTTTCAACCAAATAGTTGCGACTTTTAATCATAATAATAAAATTAATTTCAACTTTAATTTATCGAAAATTCCCTAACTCTGTCAGGTTTTCCTTGACATTCCCTGACTTTCTAAAATTACCTGACCTGTAGCAATTCTGTATTAAAAAAAAAGTACATGTTTATTTCACTAGAATGTTCTTGTAAAAATACATGTATTAATTAGGATATATATTTTTTTAAACAATAAATGCTTTAAATTTTCTTTAATGCTCATTAAATGCTCTATTCGATCTTAAATGCTGAGAATATTCTCAAGAGCATTGGCTCAACATAATTTCTTGGGGATTTAAGAACTTTAATCAGGGTGTCTACCCTACCTGGAAAACCTGGAATTGTCAGGGAATTTTTATATACCTGGAAAAACCTGGAAATGTCAGGGATTTTTTTTCAGGGAAATTTTTAAAAGGTTGTCTACCTTTTTAAAAATTGCAGTATTGAATTGAATGAAAATGATTCTTCATTTGTAAAAGTATAGCTCTCTATTACTATATTCATCTATTTGGTTGAAAATTCGATCTTTTTGGTTGAATTCCATTATTTCTTCATGAAAATTGTAATCTTTTCTGTTTGAAATATCAGCTGGCACATTTTTCGTTCCGAGTTCATATTTTCCGAAAGAATATTTAATTACTTGGTTGAGAGTTACTCTTTTGTTGAAAATTTGTTTGTTTTTTCCTCGTTCAAAATTATTTTTGTTATTGAAAATGTTACTATTCAATATTTAGTTGAAAAATTATCTTTTTTACTATTTTAATTTTTTTGTATTCTATTATTATTTATTATTTTTTTATTATTTTTTAGAAAATTTTCACTTTTTTAGTAAAAATTAATCTTATAGATTGAAAATTAATCTTCTTGTTTGTAATTTAATGTTAAACATTAATTTTCAAGTGAAAGTTCAACTGTTCAATTGTTGATTGACAATTTATCTTTTTAATTTAAAATTCATGTATTTTATTGAAAATTCGTCTTATTTATTAAAAATAATCTTCTTGGTTGACAATTCTTCTTTTTGGTTCAAAAATCAATTATTCCAGATAAAGATTGATCATTTCCGGTGAAAATTCGTGTATTTTGTTGAAAAATCGTTTTTGTGGTAGAAAATTCATTTTCTTGGTTTAAAATTCAAATATTCCAGCTAGGTATTCATCATTTTAGTTAAAGATTGATCTTTTTGCTTAAAAATAAAACTACTTGATTGAAAGTTAAATTAAATTTGTTTTTAAAATAAATTTTTTGTGTGGAAAATTACTTTGTTTAAATGAAAATTTAACTATTTCATTTTTTATTGAAAAGTGATCTTTTTTAGTTTAATATTCAGCTATTTGTTTGAAAATTGATCTTTTTCAGTTGAAAATTCAATTGTTTAATTGAGAACTGATGTATTTTTTTTTAAATCGCCTTTTTGGTAGAAAATTAATCTTTTTGGTTGAAAATGCAACTATTCCAGTTGAAGATTCATCATTTTGTTTGAAAATGTAAGAATTTTTTTGAAAATTAGTTTTTTCTTTTTTTTTTTGGTTAAAAAATCAACTATTCCAGTTAAAGATTGAAAATTTCCGTGGAAAATTCATGTATTTTGTTGAAAAATCGTTTTTGTGGTAGAAAATTAATTTTCTTGGTTTAAAATTCAAGTATTCCAGCTAAGTATTCATCATTTTAGTTCAAAATTTATCTTTTCGTTGAAAAATAAAACTACTTGGTTGAAAGTTAAATTAAATTTGTTTTTAAAATAAATCTGTTTTTTTTTCTGGAAAATAAATTTTTTTAAATGCATTTTTACTATTTCATTTTTGGTTGAAAACTGATCTTTTTTATTTTAATATTCAGCTATTTGTTTAGAAATTGATCTTTTTTAGTTGAAAATTCATCTGTTTAATTGTGAACTGATGTATTTTTTTGAAAAATCGCGTTTGTGGTAGAAAATTAATCTTTTTGGTTGAAAATTCAATTATTCCAGTTTAAGATTCATCACTTTGTTTGAAAATGTAACAATTTTGTTGAAAATTAGTTTTGTTTTTGTTGCAAATTAGTTTGTTCATCTTTTTGGTTAAAAAATCAACTATTTCAGTTAAAGATTAATCATTTCAGTTGAAAATTCATGTATTTTGTTGAAAAATCGTCTTTGTGGTAGAAAATTCATTTTCTTGGTTTAAAATTCATAGTTTTGCTTGAAAATAAAACTACTTTTTCATTTTTGAAAACTGATCTTTTTTTGTTCAAAATTCAGCTAGTTGTTTGAAAATTGATCTTTTTCAGTTAAAAATTCAATTTTTTAATTGAGGATTAATGTATTGTTTTGAAAAATCGTATTTTTGGTAAAAAAGTTAATCTTTTTGGTTGAAAATTCATCTATCTTTTTGAAAATCCAAATTTTCACTTGAAAAGTTAGGAATTTAAATGGCTTAAATTGAATTATATATAGTGCCTACATTAATTTTACCAAAATATGCACTGCATTTTAAGTATAAGTATATAAAATAAAAATTTGTTTGAATTATTATTAAAATTCATGGACTTTAAGAGACAAATTCAAGAAGTGATTAATTAGGTTTTTAGTATTATTTAATTATTCGTTCGTGTTAAAATATTTAAGAATATCTTGTAATATTAATTGAATTCCTAGAAACTGAAAAAAACATTATTTATAATAGATTCGCGAAACTTTATACATATTTCGAGTCGATTGTTTTAAAATATGCGCAATATTTGAATGGCTACATGCTGTGAAAAATTATACCTGGAATTGTCAGGGAGTTTTTTTCCAGGATTTGAGTAGACACCCTGTCTAATCGAGTGTTTAAAAAAATGTGAAATATTTTAATGGCCTGGAAAAAACCTGGAATCGGCAGGGAATTTTTTTCCCAGGATTTGAGTAGACACCCTGTAATGTGAACTTGAGTTTGTTGAGATTTATAATTTATCCCTAATTACAGATTTTGTAACGAACCTGGAACTTATTCAAGCCAAAGTACCAATCCTCAAGTTCCATGATGTGTTCAACAACATAGATATCGATCTAAATTGCAACAATTCGGTCGGCATTAGAAATACGCACTTAATGTACTGTTATTCGCAAAGTAAGTATACAATTTGTCACTTTAAATTTGCTCTATTTTATTTTCTATATTTGTAATGTGTGTTTTTTTTTCTCTAAAATCCTTTTAGTCGACTGGAGAGTGCGACCTCTGGTTCTGGTTGTGAAGCTCTGGGCACAGTGTCAGAACATTAACAACGCAAAGAACATGACCATATCGAGTTACTCTCTGGCGCTCATGGTCATACACTTTTTGCAATGTTAGTTTAATTTTTTGTTCAGTTAGAAACATCTAATTTCGACGGTGAGTTTGAGGATTTAATTGAAATAATTGATGTTCTGAATTTAGGTGGAACTACTCCTGCCGTCTTGCCATGCCTGCAATCTATTTTCAAACACAAGTTCGATCCTCTCTCTGACATCCACTCGATCGACATCCACGAAAACTTGAACATACCCATTAATGTTATGCCGCCACCCAATCACCTTAGCCTCGGTGAACTTCTGGTTCAATTCTTCAAATACTACGTCTCCTTCGAGTAAGTTTTTTTTATTAATAGCAAAGCTCGGACTCAACACATTATTGACACTATTTAACGCCAGGATGCACAGTAGGGTGGTCCAAAAAATTTGTTTTCGAATTTTTATGGGAACACCCTCCAAATTTGTTCGAATCCACCCAAAAATAAATCCATTTTTTTTTTTTTTTTGAAAAAAAAAATCCTATTTAGGGGTGGCGCAAGCCCCATGAAATTTAACATGTATTTAACATAAGAAAAAAAGACGTTTTTGTAAATCTTATTCAGAATCCTCAATATTATCTCAATCGAGTTGAAACTCAACATTTCTCTTCACAATCAGCCATAGAATACGAATAAAATATCACTTTTCAAATATCACCCCCATAAGTCTGTTTTATAGGGGCCCAAAGAAACCCCATAAGTGAAAAAGGGTTTTGCGAGTTTTTGGCGCTAATTATGATTTTTGGCGGTTTTTTTATTGCGAATTGTTTCTAATACATAAAATATGACTTTGTACTGAAAATTAGATATTTTAATGAATTGTTTAAACAATTTATGTTGACCAATTTTCAATTTGAGGGAAGTGATAGTTCATCAATGTTAACAATAGTGATTGTTTAAACGATGCATCATAATTATTAACAATATTATATTTGAATAATGCTAGAAAGATGCGGATTTTTTTTTAATTTCTGGCTTTTTGTCCAATTTGCATATGTAGTGAAGTAATAATAAATTCAAGTTAACAAAATGATTGTTTAAACAATTTATTATCATTGTTAATAATATTATAATTATAATATTATATATATATATATATATATTATATTATAATATCATATTTGCTTAATTGTTGGAATGTTGTAGTTTTTTCTGAAATTTTCAACTTTTTGTTTATTTTTTATTAGGAGTGACTTAATAATTAATCAGATTCAGCAAAAATAATTGCTTAAACAAATTATTATTAATTATGACCATGTTCATCTATATCGAATGCGCCTGATAGTTGCGGTTTTTGGGCAATTTTTACCTTTCTGTTCTTTTTTCACTTAGTGAGGTAATAATTAAATAAGGTTTACGGTTAACAAAAAAGTTGTTCAAACAATTTAATATTGTTTATAACTATCTTTTCTTATATAAGTGCTAGAAAGTGGCGGTTTTTTATAAAATCTTTCACTTTGTTTCACCTGCTTAATTACTAACAATTATATAAATAAACATTAGAGAAAACTATATTTTAAATAATCTCTTTCCCTTCCGTGAATATATATTTTTCTAAAATAAAACAGATATTTAAAATTATTTGTTTTTGCCTCTTGTGTAAAATAACTTTTTTTCTTTAAATTAATTCTTTTAAGAATTGTGAAAAGAGCAAAAATAGTTCACTTAAAACAACAATACCTTTCGAAAAATAATTTTTGTTGTAGTTGACTTATTACTTGTTCATAAATAAAAAGGCGATGCAAAGTGAAAGATTTTAGAAAAAACCGCCACTTCCTACCACTTATCTGAGAAAAGATAGTTATAAACAATATTGAATTGTTTAAACGACTTTTCTGTTAACTTTAATTAATTATTACCTTACTAAGTAAAAAAAGGACTGAACTAATAAAAAATAAACAAACAGTTGAAAATTTCAGGAAAAAACCGCAACATTCTACCGATTAAGCGAAGAGAATATTATGAACAATGATAATAAATTGTGTAAACAATTATTTTGTTAACTTGAATTCATTATTACTTCACTCCAAATGAAAATTAAACAAAAAGCCAGGAATTTAAAAAAAACGCATCTTTCTAGTATTATTCAATTATATTATTATCAATAAGTATAATAAATTGTTTAAAAAATTATTTTGTTAACTTGAATTCATTATTACTTCACTCCAAATGAAAATTAAACGAAAAGCCAGGAACTTCAAAAAAAAGCGCATCTTTCTAGTATTATTCAATTATAATATTATCAATAAGTATAATAAATTGTTTAAAAAATTATTTTGTTAACTTGAATTCATTATTACTTCACTCCGAATGAAAAGTGGACAAAAAACTAGACATTTAAAAAAAACGCATCTTTTCAGCATTATTCAAATGTAATATTATTAATAATTATAATAAATTGTTTAAACACTTATTTTGTTAACTTGAATTTATTATTACTTCACTACAGATGAAAATTGGACACAAAGCCAGAAATTAAAAAAAAATCCGCATCTTTCTAGCATTATTCAAATATAATATTATTAATAATTATAATAAATTGCTCAAACAATCACTATTGTTAACATTAATGAACTATCACTTCCCTTTAACTAAAAATTGGACAACAAATGGAAAATTTGTGAAAAAACCGCGTCTTTCTAACTCCATTCTATGAGAAAATTTCTAAAAATAATAATAAATTGTTTAAACAATTCATTAAAATATCTAATTTTCTGTACAAAGTCATATTTTATATATTAGACACAATTCGCAATAAAAAAACCGCAAAAAAATCATAATTAGCGCCAAAAACTCGCAAAACCCATTTTTTCACTTATGGGGTTTCTTTGGGACCCTATAAAACAGACTTATGGTGTTGGTATTTGAAAAGTGATATTTTATTCGTATTCTAAGGCTAATTGTGAAGAGAAATGTTGAGTTTCAACTCGATTGAGATAATATTGAGGATTCTGAATAAGATTTACAAAAACGTCCTTTTTTCTTATGGGAAATACATGTTAAACTTCATGGGTCTTGCGCCACTCCTAAATATCATTTTTTTTCAAAACAAAAAAAATCAATTTATTTTTTGGTGGATTCGAACAAATTTTGGGGGTGTCCCGATAAAAGTTTAAAAAAAATGTTTTCCAATGCATTTTTGGACCACCCTAATGCACAGTTTTCCCCTTTTTTTCTTAGTTTTCCCTTTTTACTTGAAATTCCCCTTTCTCCTCCTATTCTCAAAAAACTTCCCCTTTTTTCCCTTTTCTCTTTAAATATACGATATTTGAAATTTTACCCTTTATTGAATAATAATTAAAGCAATTATTTATGAATAAATAAGGTACACGTTTCAAGTGCAGACCATTAAAAATAAATATTCTAAAAAAAAATTTGAAGATGAAACATTTTAATGCAAAGTTGAAAATGTAAAAACTGAAGACAGAAGTTACTATCCAACATAAAATTGGAACAGTTACAAAATATACAGTACTTTTTTAACAGGTATTAGAAGATTGACAGATTTTAGCTGAAATGTATAAAGTTGAATACTTAATTTATTAAAAAATGGAATATTCTCAATTCATCAACTGCATTTTTGACTGTTCTAACTTGAGCAATTTCTAATTTTTCTTAATCTTTACTTGAAAATTTAACTATTGTTGAAACTTTGTTTTCGTTCAAAATTTATATTTGTAAACTCAAAATTGAACAATTTTATTTGTGTTTGAAAATTGATCTTTTTTAGTCGGAAATTCAACTATTTCGTTGAAAATCAAACTACTTTGTTAAAAATGCACTTCTTCAAACTGAAAATTGCAATTTTTGATTGAAAATTATTTTTTGTATTGAAGGCTTGTATTTTTGAGTTAAAAATTCCAATATAATGTAGAAAGTTCTTTTTATTTGGCTCAAAAATTCAATAATTTGGTAGAAAATTGAGTTTTTCATTTAAGAATTAGTTTCTTCAAATGAAAATGTAGCAATTCCCTTTTTGTTTCAAAATTGATCTTTTTTATTTTGAAAATTCAAATATTTGGTTAAAAGTTTATGTAATTTGTTAAAAATTCGTCCTTTTTTATAGAAAAATAATCTTCTTACTTCAAAATTCGACAATTTGAATACAATTTTTTTTCCTAATTGAGTAAAAAACCTTTTTTTGTTGAAAACTTAACTCTTGTTGAAAATTAGTGTTTTCGGATTGAAGGTTCGACTGTTTTGTAGAAAATTTGAATATTCTCTGGAAAATTCAATAGTTTGGTAGAGAATTCAACTAATTGGTCGAATTTTGAACTAGTTTGTTGAAAATTCATTTTTCAGTTAAAAATTCATCATTTCAGTCGAAGTTTTTTTGTTTGTTAAAAACTAGGTTTTTTAAATAAAAATTTTAATTTTTTGCTGAAAATTAACTTTTTAATTGAAAATTCATATTTTTGTGTTGAAAAATTAACTGCATTGTAGAAAATTCTTCATTCAGGCTTCAACATTGAACAATTTGGGAAAAATTCAGTTTTTTTAATTGAAAATTAATTTTTTGTAACTATTTTGTTCAAGAATTATCTTATTTGTTGAAAATTTAAAATTGCGTAATTTAAAAATAAATTTTTTGCTCAGTTGCAGTTTTTTTTTTTGAAAATGTGCAAAAACATGTTTTTCTTTTGTTGAGTCATGCGCACACATTTTAAAAAAAGTTGAATATGTCGGACCTGAAATTTATTTAGCTTGAACCAAAGAAACATTTTTTTTGTTTTTCGGAAAAAAAATTTTGTCGTGAGTTAGGCTTTTTGGGATTTCATATCTTTTTTGCAATTTTGGAACGTTATAAACACCACGAAAAAAAATGTTTCCCATGAAGAATGTATTTTTGTATTTTTCTTCATCTGAAGAAATTCAAGGTTCGAATCAATCCAAAAAACATGTTTTAGTACATTTAAAAAAAATTCTAATAAGGCAACATTTTTTTTTGAATTATTACAATTTTTAATTGTAAATTTGCAAAAGAAAACAGAAGATATTTACCAATTAAAAAATTTGTTTCTTCACTTATTTTGGATGTCGAACCACAAGTTGTTATCCCTTAGCTCACATGATTAGATTAATTTTAGTACTTTTACTTCGCTCTACTGAAGAGAGTAGTTTTAAATTTACATTGAAAGTATCCAATTTTTAAAAATAAACTCTTCAATGGCAGAAATCATTGAAAAATCATTGAACATTTTTTTTAAATATATCATTTGTTATAAAAAGATTGTTTCTTCTTTTCGACATGTAAAAATAAATGTTTAATCTTTCCCCTACTTTTCCCCTTTTTCGTGAGAAAATTACCCTATTTCCCCTTTTTTGAGCTCTTTTTGCGCTGTGAACCCTGCAACACTTTTTTTAAACGATGAGTCTCTTTTGCTGTTTCACAAAGAAATTACATCAAACATACTATTTTCTGGCAATTGTTTGATATACAAAACCGCGAAATCTTTGAAATCCTTGAATTCTTTATAATTTTTATGAAATCTTTTGAAAGTTTTCAATCTTTGTATGAATATTTGGAAAATCTTTCTAAGCTTTGTTAAATGTATGAAATTCTTCTCAAATATTTGATATTTTTGTGGAATTTTTTGAAATTTTTCAAAGCTTTGTGAAATCTTCAGAAATCCTTGACATTTTTTTGTGAAATTTTTTGAAAGTTTTCAATCTTCATTGAATATTTGTGAAATTGTTGCAAACTTTGTAAAACGTTTGAAATTCTTCTCAAATCCTTGACATTTTTGTGGAATTTTTTGAAATTTTTCAAAGCTTTGTGAAATCTTTAGAAATCAATAACATTTTTGTAAAATCGTTTGAAAGTTTTCAATCTTCATTGAATAGTTGTGAAATTGTTACAAACTTTGTAAAATGTTTGAAATTTTTCTCAAATCTTTGATATTTTTGTGGAATTTATTGAAATATTTTAAATCTTTTGAAATTTTTTATAACTTTGTGACATTTTTGTGAAATCTTCTGAAAGTTTTCAATCATTGTTGAATATTTGTGAAATTTTTGCGAACTTTGCAAAATATTTGAAATTCTTCTCAAATCTTTAACATATTTGTGGAATTTATTGCAATTTTTTAAAACTTTGTGAAATCTATCGAAACATTGTGAAATCTGTGAAATCTTTAGAAATATTTGAAGACTTTAGAAATCTTTGAAATCCTTTTAACATCTGTAAAATATTTTCAAGTCTTTGAAATCTTTAAAAGCTTGAGAAATCTTTAAATTTTTGTGAAATCTTTTGAAGTTTTTCAATCTCTGTTGAATATTTGTGAAATTTTTGCAAACTCTGTAAAATGTTTGAAATTATTCTCAAGTACTTGTCAGTATTTTGAAATATTATAAATCTTCTGAAATCTTTTTAAATATTTTAAAACTTTCTGAAATCTTCTGAAATATTTTGAAACATTTTAAATCCTTGTAAAATCTTTTGAAATACTTGAAAACTGCAAAATATTCTGGAATGTTTCAAAAATCTCTGAACTTTTTGTGAAATCTTTAAAAAATTTTGAAATCTTTGAAAACTTTTATGAATTTCTCTTGAATACTTGTGAAATCTTTTAAAACTTTGTAAAATCTCTGAAATTCTTCTGAAATCTTTGTGAAATTTTCTGAGACATTTACAAAATTTTGAAAACTTTAGAAATTTTTGAAATTTTTCAATCTTTGTTGAATATTTGTGTGATCCTTCCCAAATGTTTGATATTTTTGTTATATTTTTTGTAATTTTTTGAAATTTGTGAAATCTTTCGAAATGTCTTGAAACTCTGTGAAATCTTCCTAAATTATTGAGAAATCGTTTGAAAGTTGTTAATTTTTGTTGAATATTTGTGAAATCTTCGGAATTAATTCTGAAATGTTTAAAATCCTTGTGAAATGTTTCAAATCTTTTGAAATCCTTGAAAACTGCAAAATGTTCTGAAATCTTTAAAAAATCGCTGAAATTTTGTGGAATCTTTGAAAACGTTTAGAACTTTTGTTCAATATTTGTGAGAAATTTTCGGAATTTTTTTTTAAATGTTTCGAAATCTTTAAAATCCCTGTAAAATGTTTTAAATCTTTTGAAATCATTGAAAACTGCAAAATGTTCTGAAATCTTTTTGAAAATCTTTGAAATTTTTGTGAAATCTTTCAAATTTTGTGAGATATTCGAAATCTTTGGAAATCTTTAAAAACTTTTTTAAAATCGTTGAAATTCTTCTGAAATATTTGAAATTTTTGTGAAATATTTTTAAATTTTCTTGAAAATTTGAAAATCTTGTTAAATATTTGTGAAATCTTCGCAAACTTTGTAAAATGTTTGAAATTCTTCTCAAATCTTGACATTTTTGTGGAATATTTTTAAATCTTGAAATTTGTTTAGAAATTGTGAAATCTTCTGAAATATTTTGAAATCTTTAAAATGCTTGTAAAATCTTTAAAATCTTTTGAAAACTTTGCAAAATCTTCTGAATTCTTAACAAATCGCAGAAATTTGCTACTAAACATGTAGTTTGAGCAATGGGTATGATACTAGTCCAAATTTTATTTGATTAATTTTTAGCTTATATTTTTTTCTTTTCTAAACATTTTTAACTAAGTAATTGAATTTTTAAACGAAAAAGATCAATTTTTAAACAACCAAGGAGTGTAATTTTCTACCTAAAAAGATGAATTTACAACGAAAAATGTACTACATACTTAATATTTCATTATAAAATATTTTTATTTAAAATAAAAAGTAGTTGGATTCAACCAACAAAAACGAAATTTTAACAAAATACTAGAATCCTCAACTAAAAAAGATTAATTTTCAACTAAGCAGTTGCATTTTGAACGAAATCAATTGATTTTTTACAAAAATAGATGAGTTTTTAGCAAAATACCTATTTGAATTATTAACAAAATAATTTAATTTTGAACCAAATAATAACATTTTTAGCTAAAAAGATAAGCTTTCTACAAAACCGTTAAATTTTCAAACAAATAGTTAAATTTTCTACCAAAAAAGATGAATTCTCAACAAATCACATAAATTTTCAACTACTGTTTCTGAAAATTTTGTAACTAAATAATTGAATTGTTATTCTAAAAAAGATCCATTTTTACCAAAAAAATTGAGCAGAGTAATTTTCATTTAAGAGAATTCATTTTCAATTAAGCAAAAAGAATTTTCAATAAAACAGTTTAATTTTGTACCAAATAGTTGAACCTTCTACCAAATTGTTCAATTATCTAGCCAAAAAAAACATCGAATTTTCAGCTAAACTTAGGAATTTTTATCCAAAGCAATAATTCTTAAAAAATTAATAGTCTTAAAAAAGTTTAAGTTTCAACCAAGAAGTTGAATTTTCAACCCAAAAGGATGACTTTTCAATGAAAAGTGTAATAGTTGATATTTCAATAAAAAATATGTTAATTTAAAATAAACAAAAGTTGGACTTAACCAACAAAAAAGAATTTTCAATAAAAACAGAGTAATTTTTAACCAGAAAGTTGTATTTTTAATTAAAAAATTGAATTCCTTCAGTGAGAGATGAATTTTCAAACCAACAAGATAAATATTCAACAAAATCGTTGAATTTTCAACTAAACAAAAATAATTTTTTCGTCAACAAAGAAAATATTCAATTAAATTATTTAATTCTCATGCCAAAAAGATTAATTTTTAACCAAGAAGTATGACTTTAACAAAATTGTTCAATTTTTGACAAAATAATAAAATTTTCACAAAAACTGAATTCTCAACAAACAGTTGTGTTCTATTAATTCAATTCGCATTTAAGTGGAAAAACGAGATAAAGAAATAGGAATTTTGATAATGTATAGACTAAAGAATAACATTTTTAATAAATATTATAATGAACACTATTTTTATTCTCTTAATTGAGTCCGGGGCCCATAATAGCATTTTGATATTATTTTGAGAAATGTTTATTTTGGTGGGCCGAAAATAAAAAATTGTAGAATTTGAAATGCAGCTTGGTTACCCGCGTTAAAAAAATGGTAAAAAAATTTCTTGTTCGCTGAGATTTTAAATTTTCTTGAGTTTCAATTCTTTTTTTTTCACATTCCTGGAGGATAAAAAAGTTAATTTTTAATTTCCATTTTGGATTTCTGGGTCTTGGAGTTTTTTTCCTAGCGCATTTCTGTCACTGAAAAGTCTTCAAGTACACGAAAAAATTATTTGCCTGTTTACATAAGTATTACGAATTTCTGTAGAAAATATGCGTTAATTAAATAGGAATGATCTCCAAAAAAACGATTGATCAAAATCCTCAAAAAATGGGAAAACTTTTTTTACATCCAGGAATGTAGAAAAAAGTTTAAACTCAAGAAAATTGATTTCTCATTTTAAAAAATTTTCTTTAGCAAATCTATAGATTCTAATCCCGATTTTTTTATTTCTGACCCATCCAAATATTTATAACTAAGATTTCAAACTATTTTTTCAATTATTATTCAAATTAATGTTTGTTTTTTAAATTTTAGTTTCAGCCAGCACGCGATATCAGTGAGGCTAGCGAAGAAGGTGCCAATAGAAGAGTGTCGATGGGCACGATCTTACAAAAACGACCCCCATCAGTGGAAGTTTCTCTGCATCGAAGGTAATAGATATTTCAAAATTAAAAATTTTATCGCAAAACAGGAGGTACGCAAAGTTCTTCCACTGTTAGGGGATTTCTTGTTTTAATTAATGAAAGTTGAATCAATCTTGTAACTAGTAATATGAAGCTTTTTTTTCTCATTTGTTTTTTTTATATATGTAATCAACTCGTTTTGGTTTTGTAATTCTTGTTGAATCTTTGAAATTCTTGTGAAGTGTTTGAAATTCGTTTGAAATCTTGAAAATCTTCGTTGAATGTTTACGAAATCTTTGAAATGTTTGAAAATTTGGTGAAGTCTTTGAAACCTATGAAATTTTCTGACATATGTAGGAATCATTGAAATCCTTGTGAAATATTTGAAATCCTTGTAAAATTGTTTAAATGTTTGAAATATTTTGAAATATCTATAAATCTTCAACATTTTAGTGCAATCTTTGGAAGCTCGTCAATCTTTGTTAAATATTTGTCAAATCTTGGAAATCTTTGTAAAAACTTTGAAATTCTTATGAAATCTTTAAAATTAAAAAAAAAAATTTAATCTTTTAAAATCATTGAAATCTGTTAAACCTTTCTAAATATTTGAAAACTTTGTGAAATCTTCTGAAATATTTTGAAATCATTGAAATCCTCGTGAAATCTTTGAAATCCTTGTAAAATCTTTTGAAATTCTTGAAATGTTTGAAAACTTTGGGATATCTTCTGACATCTTTGAAGTGTTTAGAAAGAAATCTTTAAAGTTTTTGTGGAAACTTTTAGAATTTTAATGAAAATTTACAATCTTTTGTTGCATATTTGTGAAATCTTTCAAAACTTTGTAAAATCTTTGAAATCTTTAGAAATCTCTGAAATTTTTGTGAAATCTTTTGACATTTTCCTGAATTTTTTCAATCTTTGTCAAATATTTGTAAAAATTTTGTAAAATCTTTGACATGATTCTACAATCTTTGAATATTTTGTGATATCTTTAGAATCTTTTAAAATCCCTAACATATTTGAAAACTTTGCGAAATATTCTGAAATCTTTGAAATCATCAAAAATCTCTGAAATTGTTATAAAATCTTTTGAAATTTTAAAGGAATTTTTCA
>CAKNXH010064022.1:17682-37371 GCA_932178445.1 Andricus quercusramuli | reverse complement strand
TTAAACCAAAAAAAGACAACTTTTCAACGAAATAAATAAATTTTCAACCAAATAGTTAAATTTTTAACCAATTTTCGGCCAAAAAATATGAATTTTGAACGAAATTCATGAACTTACAAAAAAATATTTAAATTTCCGACTAGAAAAGATCAATTTTCAAACACACGTGGAATAGTTAAATTGTGAGTTTAAAAAAATTAATTGCCAACGAAAAAAAACTGTCAACAATAGTTAAACTTTCAAGCAAAGTATTAAAAAAAATTAAAAATTGCTCAAGTACATTTCAACTAAAAACAGTGGAATTCATTTTAAAAAAGACGAACTTTCAACAAAATAAGTACAGTTTTAACAACAAATATGAATTTTCAAATAAAATTATACATTTTTGAACAAGAGGGTGATTTTCAATCAAGAATATTAATTTTCTACCAAAAAAGACGAATTTTTAAATAAAATTATGAATCTTCAACAAAAAAATGAAGTTTTAACAAAAATAGTTTAACTTTCAAACGATTTTTCAACCAAAGAAGATAAATTCTCATCGAAAAATATAATACATGGTTCGATATTTGAACAAAAAAAGATTTTAATTTTAAATAAAAAACTAGTAATTTTAGCTGAATTGCAAGTTTTATCAAGATTTATAATAATTCAATTGATATATTTTTACGAACTAATAATTTTTTGTTATTCTCTAATTTTCCCTGCTCTAAAATGCCAAATTTACTGGTAAAATTTCGATTTTTACATTTTTCACAAGTTCCCTATTTCATTGATCAAAAGTGTCATTTTTTGAAACTTTCAAAGTGTCCTGTTTTATTAATAAATTTATTCATTTCGGGCAAAAAATGTAATCAAAAGTAACCTTTTCGTAAAATAAGTCACTTTTTAGTAACAGCGAATCAAAAAAGAAACTAAGTTACTAAAAAGTAACCCGTTACGAGACCCTATTTTTTGAAAAATAGCCAAACTCTGAGATTGTTTATGAAAGTTGTTTAAATAATTAATAATTTTTGTAAATTAACAAAACATAGTAAAGAGTCATCCGAAAGACAATCTTGGTTGACTCCGTAAACAAATTCTGTCTATTCCTTGAAAAAAAAAAAAACAAACTCTGACTTCGTTTATGAAAATTGTTGAAATAACTAATAATTATTATAAATGTGCAAAGTAACATAGAAAAGAGTTATTGGAAATTCATTTTTTGTTCATTCCGGAAACAAATTGAGCCTATTCTTTAAAAAAAGCCAAGCACCTAATTTCTTTCTGAAAATTGTTTAAATAATTAATAAATCTTGTGAATATGCGAATAATTATATAAAAAAGTCATCGGAAAGATATTCTTAGTTGATTTTGTAGAAAATTGAGTCCATTTGCTGAAAAATGACCAAACCATGAATTTTGTTATGGAAATTGTTCAAATAATTATAATTCTTATAAATTTACAAAGCAACATAGAAAAGACTCATCGGAATGAAATTCATAGTTGACTCCGTAAACAAATTGTGCCTATTCTTTGAAAAACATTCAGACTCTCAATTTGTTTAAGAAAATTGTGTAAATAATTAATAATTATTGCAAATGTGCACAGTATCGTAGAAAATAGTTTTTGGAATAACATTCTTTCTTGATATCAGAATATAATTGAGCCTATTCTTCAAAAAATAGATGAACTCTTAATTTGTTTATGAAAATTGTGTAAATAATTATTAATTCTTGTAAATGTGCAAACTATCGCAGAAAAGAGTTGCTAGAAATACATTCTTGGTAATTCCGTAAGCAAATTCAGCCCATTCGTTGAAAAATGGCCAAACTCTTAATTCTTTGAAATAATTATTTTTTAGAAATTTGCAAAACATCCTACAAAAAATTCATCGTCAGGATATCCCTATTTAATTCTGTAAAAAATTGAGCCTATTCGTTGAAAAATGGCTCTCATAAATATTTTTTTCCAATATTTGACATTTCATCCTTACTGTAATTAATACTTTCAATGTAAATTTAAAAATAAATTCTTCAGTAGAGCGAAATAAAAATGCTAAAAATTAATCGAATCGTTTGAGCTAAGATACAACAATTTCTGAGGCGACATCCAAAACAAGTGAAGAAAAAATTTTGAAATCGGTTAATATCTTCTGTTCTCTTTCTTAAATTTACAATAAAAAATTTGTTTAAATAGAAAAAAATGTTGCCTTATTTAAAAATTTTGTAAAATATACAAAAACATGTTTTTTGGATTGATTCGAACCTAAAATTGCGTCAGCTTGAACCAAAGAAACATGTTATTATTTTTTAGTCATGGAAAACATTTTTTTTCGTGGTGTTTATAACGTTCCAAAATCGCAAAAAATATATGAAATCCCAAAAATCCTAACTCACGACAAAAATTTTTTCCGAAAAAGCAAATTAAAAAAATGTTTCTTTGGTTCAAGCTGAATGAATTTCAAGTTCGACATATTCAACTTTTTAAAAAATTTGTGGATATGACTCAATCAAAAAAAAAAAAACAAAAAAAAACATGTTTTTGCACATTTTCAAAAAAAATTGTAACTGAGCAAAAAATTAATTTTTAAATTTCGCAATTTTAAATTTTCAATGAATAAGATAATTTCTCAACAAAAAAGTTGAATTTTTGGATAAAAAACATCAGTTTTTAACCAAAAATCGAATAGTTATATTTTCGTTCCAAAACATTAATTTTTAATTGAAAAAACTGAATTTCCTCCAAAATTGTTGAAGTTTGAAGCCTGAAAGAAGAGTTTTCTACAATGCAGTTGATTTTTCAACACGAAAATATGAATTTTTAATTAAAACGTTAATTTTCAACCAAACATTGAAATTTTCAGTTATATACCTAGTTTTTAAAAACTTTAACTAAAATAATGAATTTTTAACAAAGTAGTTCAAAATTCGACCAATTAGTTGAATTCTCTACCAAACTGTCAAATTTTCGAAGAAAAATTCAAATTTGCTATAAAACAGTTAAATCTTTAATCCGAAAACACGAATTTTCCACAAAAGTTGAGTTTTGAAACAAAAAAGATTTTTTAGTAAATAAAGAAAAAAAATTACATTCCAAATGACGAATTTTAAAGCCAGAAGATTAATTTTCTACAAAAAAGTCGAATTTTTAACAAATTACATAAATTTTTAACCAAATAGTTGAATTTTCAACAAAAAAAAGATCAACTTTTAACCAAAAATGGAATTGCTACATTTTCATTTCATGAAACTAATTTTCAAATGAAAAAAAACAATTTTCTACAAAATTATTGAACTTTTGAAACAAAAAAAGAACTTTCTACAATACCGTTGAATTCTAAAATATAAGCTTTCAATAAAAAATATAATTTTCAATCAAAAATTGCAATTTTCAGTTTAAAAAAATGAATTTTTAACAAAGTAGTTTGATTTTCAACCAAAAAGACAGTTTTTCAAAAAAATAAATATATTTTCACCCAAATAGTTACATTTTTAACCAATTTTCTGCCAAAAAATATGACTTTTGAACAAAATTCATGAACTTGCAACAAAATAGTTGAATTTCCGACTAAAAAAGATTAATTTTCAAACAGAAGTGAAATAGTTCAATTGTGAGTTTTAAAAAATTAATTTTCAACGAAAAAAAATTTTCAACAATAGTTAAATTTTCAAGCAAAGATTTAAAAAAATTAAAAATTGCTCAACTTAGAACATTTAAAATTGCAGTTTATGAATTTGGAATATCCCATTTTTTAATTAGGTATTTAACTTTGTACATTTCAACTAAAATGTGTTAATCTTCCAATATTCATTTAAAAATTACTATATATTTTGTAACTGTTCCAATTCTATACTGGATAATAACTTCTGTCATCAGATTTCAAAATTTTCAACTTACTTTAAAATGGTTCATCGTCAAATTTTTTTAAGAGTATTTATTTTTAATGACCAGCACTTGAAACGTGTAGATTATTTATTCGTAAATAATTTATTTATTTATTCCCTGACAAATCCAGGCTTTTCCAGGTATCTCAAGATTTTTCTAGGTATAATTTTCCAAAAAGAAAGATTTTCTACCAAAAAAAGACGACGTTTCCAATAAAATTATGAATCTTTAACGGAAAAAATGAATTTTTAAGAAAGCAATTCAACTTTTAACCAAATGGTTGAACTTTTCTGACTAAAAAAGATGAATTCTCAACGAAAAATGTAATAGTTGATATAATCATCAAAAAATAATTGAATTTAATATAAAAAAACAGTGGAATTCATTTGAAAAAAGACGAACTTTCAACAAAATAAGTACAGTTTTAACGACAAATAGGAATTTTCACATAAAATTATACATTTTTGAACAAGAGGGTGATTTTCAATCAAGAAGATTAATTTTCTACCAAAAAAGACGATTTTCCACTAAAATTATGAATCTTCAACAAAAAAATGAAGTTTTAACAAAAATTGTTCAATTTCCAACCGATTTTTCAACCAAAGAAGATAAAATTCTCATCACAAAATCTAATACATGGTTCGATATTTGAACAAAAAAAGATTTAAATTATAAATAAAAAACTAGTAATTTTAGCTGAATTAAAAAAAGTGATAATTATACAAAAAATTGTAAACCATAAAGCCGAACACTCCCACATTTTTACGATACAATTACAGAAGCGAATTTCATGAGAAAAATTTGAAATACTTAACTATGCAAGAATAAATTACGAAGCAAAAAATTTCCGAATTGAAGAAATATAACCACACCGGGGACGTTTACGAAAAAAAAAAACGTTTGAGGCCGTTGGGCTCCGGTGTGCTTTGACTAATCCTAACTCAGTTCACATTAAAGCGAACAAAAAGGAGAAAAAAGGGAATTTTCATGGAAACAGGGGGAAAGAATAGGCATTTTTTTCAAAACAGAGAAAAGAGTGTAAAGTCTGCAACTAGAAATTTTGATAAAAACTCACCTGTGAGAGTTCCGCCTGTGAAAGTCCAGGCTGCGACAGACTGAAACCTGGCTGTGACATTCCTTGTGTCGTTCCTTGAGTCAAGGGCAACCCGGGTTGACTGTAGGGCTGCGTATTCTGTTCCGTTTGACTCAATTTTCCCATTCTCGGGCCCGATTTATTCTTCAACGTCCCCGTGCCACGACGATTACGCTGATTCTGTCTGGCCTGAAGTGCCTGCTGATGCTGATTGTAGAACCTCGGCGGAACATGCGCCATATTCATAAACATTCCCACGGGAACCGGCACATTATTCATCGCCGCCTGGGCTCGTTCCGGACTGATATAACTGATCGTGTCATGCGTCCGACTAAAGATATCCAGGGGCACATTCCTCTGATAGTAGGGATTATGATTTTGAGTTCCATTCATCTGTCCACCCGACCTATCGTAAACTGATCCCGGAATCAGAGCTTCCCTCGCATCGTACATCGAAGTGGACATAAAGTGTGATCCAGGATTCGCCGCATTCACGAGTTTCTTCGGTTTAGCAAACTGAATCATCGACTCCTTCAAATTATTCAAAGGCCCTTCCACCAGAACCTTCTGCTCCTTGTAGAAGCTCAACAAATGATTCCAGAGCGGTTGTTTTGAAAGAACCTTCGGATTTCCAACAATGATGATTCCGTACTTCGCTCTCGTCAGGGCGACATTCAACCTTCTCGGATCATTCAAAAATCCGATTCCCTGGTGTTCGTTCGACCTCACACAAGACATGATAATAATATCCTTCTCTCTTCCCTGGAAGGCATCAACACTCGCCACTTCTATCTCCTGATACAACTTCGCATGTAAGGATCCCTGATACTGCATATACTGAACCAAATAAGCCCTCTGGCCTTCATAGGGAGTTATTACTCCAATCTGTTCTGGCTTCACGCCACAGCGCAGAAATCTCGTCGTGATCTTCTCAACGTTCGAGGCTTCGGTACGATTCAGATAAGAAGTTCCACTTCCAGCAATTTCCTCCTGACCTTGAGTAACATAGAAGAACATCGGCTTGTCAGGCGCCGGCCAGGGGAAATCAATCTTCAGCAGTTTCCGTTCATCCGCACAGACGCCGTTCTGCAGGGAGCCTTCGTAGAAGAAATTCGAGGGGAATCTCGACAGATCTGGATGCATTCTGTACTGAACTTCAAGCCGGAATGGTCTGATTCCAAGGACCACGAGTCTCTCGAATAGCGACTGTGATAGACCAGCTCTCGCTGCTTTCTTGCACATCACAACTGGACCGAGTTGGCAATGATCACCAACAAGAATCAACTGCTTGGCGCCCAAGACAACAGGAACCATGCATTCCGGTTCAGTTGCCTGCATGCTCTCATCAATTAAAATCGAGTGGAACTTGAGCCGGTGAAGTCTCGGGTCACCAGCTCCAACGCAAGTGCAGCAAATAACATCAGCTGCCTCGAGCAACTCCTTCTCAGCTGCTTTCTTCAAAAGTCTGTAGCGCTTCTCATCAACGCTCGAGAGCTCGCCCGTCTCGTCCTTCAATTGCTGAAGCTTCTGAAGTTCGGTGTTGGTCTCCATGTTTTTGATTTGATTGTGCAGAGCGAGAAAGCTCACCGGAGAATCGATCGCCTCGCGGGATTTCGCACAGAGACGGACGACCTTGAGATTCGACTTGTGAATTTTCTCCGTCAGCTGATCAACCGCTGTGTTTGAAGGTGCGCAGACCAGGACGGGACCGCCGTTTTGCTTGACAAGTTGGTAGACTATTGTGGCACTCGTGACGGTTTTACCAGTGCCAGGAGGTCCTTGGATCAGAGACAAGGGTCTCTGGACGGCGTGCTTGACGGCGTAGACTTGTGAGCGATTCAAATCCGGCAAATTTGGCGCGCTGAAGTGTTTGGGAAGGTGACAACGGAAGAGGACTTCCTCCACTTCGTGGCCTAAAAGTCGGTGATAGATGTAGGCTGATACCGAGGAATCGTCCACTGCGAATTTTCTGAGGGCGAGTTGCATTCTGAAAGGTAAAGAAGAGGAAGTTTATTTTATTATTTGTTAAAATGAGTTCTCTTTAACAGTGCTACCCAATAGATTCAAAATTTTAATAAAATATCAAGACTTCACAGCCCAAAATGCTCTCAGGCTGACGATTTCAAATTCCCGGTGAAGTTTTTCAATTTTCCCGGTCAACTAAAAGTAACATATTCATATTTGCAGCTAATCACAAACATTTGTTTTATTTCACGACGTTCATTCTAAACATCCTTCAACACAACAGAGAAAAAAATTGCAAAATGAATGAATTTTGAAACAAGTATGTAAATTTTGAAGTAAAAAAATTAAATAGTTAAACTTTTAATTGAAAACATTAATTAAAAAAAAAAAATGAATTTTCAAGAAAATAGTTCAATTTTCAACCTAAGTAACAAATTTTCAACTAAAATTATGAATTTTCAACTGGAACAGTTGAATTTTACACCAAAAAGGTGAGTTTTCAACTAAAACAATGAATTTTCAACTCAAATAGTTGAATTTTCAACAACAAATTAATTTTTACTAAAAAAATAAATTGTTAACCAAAACATAAATAATTGAATCTAAAGTTAAAATTACTCTAAACTTAATTAACTTAAATCACTAAATAAGTAGTTGTTATTAATAGTTCTTTGAAATATTCTAATAATGTTCAACCGAACAGCTGAATTTTCAACTAAAACTACGGAATATTCAATTAGAACAAGTTAAATTTTCACTTAAAAAAAAATACTTTCCACAAAAAAACTAACTTAAAAAAAATAATTACATTTTTAAACAAAGTGATCAATTTTCAACTGAAATTGTAAATCTTTATCTGGAATAGATGAATTTTGAACCAGAAAGATTAATTTTCAACTTAAACGATGCATCTTTAACTAGAATAGTTGAATTTTTGACCAAAGAGATCAATTTTAAACTAAAAAAGATAAATAATTGTGAACCAAAAAATGAATATTTAAATTTTTAGACAAAAAATGAATGTTCAACCAAAGAGATGGATTCTTAAACTAAAAGTATGGAATATTTAACTGGAATGATAGTTACATTTTCAGTTAAAATAAATAATATTTTTCTGCCAAAAAAGAAACCAAAGAACCAAAGAAAAAAGAAGTATTCAATCAAAAAGCTTATATTTCAAGCAAAGAAATGAATTTTGAATTAAAATGATGAAACCTCAACAGGAGAAAAATTATTTTTAACAAAAGAGTTTAACTTTCAACCAAGTAATTTTATTTCCAACCTGAAAGATGAATTTTCAACTGAAATAATGAATATTTACTTGAATTTTTAATCGAAAAGAAAAATTTTTTAACAAAAAGATGAACTGGCAAATAAAAACATAATTTTCTACAAAAAAAATCTATTTTTAACAATATATGTGTATTTTCAACGAAATGATTGAATTTCCAATTAAAAAAGACAAATTGTTCAATTTTGAAAAAGAAAAAATCAATTTTCAACGAAAAATGCACATTCAAATTTTCAGTTGAAGGAATTAATTATCAGTCAAACTAATGAATTTTCAGCTGAAATAATGAACCTTCAACTTTAATTCAATATAAAACACTTTAAATTCTTAAGATTGTAGGTGAAAATATGTCAAAGTTTTAACAAAAGAGTTAAGTTTTCAAGCAATGAGCGAATTTTTAAAGAACATTTGACTTTTATGTCCAAAAAGATGATCTTTCACCCGAAAAGATGATTTTTTTAGAAGACAATTGAATGTTCAACAAAACAATCGAATTTTCGTACAAAAAAGACGACTTTTTAACAACATGGTTAAATTTTCAGCTCGTAAAGTTAAATTTTGAACAAAAAAGTTAATTTTCAATAAAAAAAGACGAATTTTTACCAAAAACGATGAATTTTCAATCCAAAAGATAAAAACAGTTGGACTTTCAAAACAAGAATTAAATTTTTAACCAAATAGTAAAATTTCAATCGATGAATAAAATAATTTTTAACCAAATAATAGAATTTGTACTCAAAAGGGATGAATTCTGAACCAAAAACCTGATAGTAGACTTTTCAATACAAAAGAATTCACTGTCAACCAAAAAGCCGTTTTTTCTACAAAAAAATGAATTTTCTATAAAAATAGACGAAAGTTTGATAAAATAGTTGAATATTCAAAATAAGATAAATTTTTGAGATAACAGTTAAATTTTCTATCCAAAAAGTTAAATTTTCAAGAAAAATATTAATTCTCAACCGCGAAACATGAATTTTAAATCTAAAAGGACGAATGTTCAAAGAAGTAGTTGAAAATTCACGACAAAAAGATTAATTCTTGAGAAAACAGCTGAATTTTCTACCAAAAAAGTTAAATTTTCCAAAAAAATATTAATTAAATAGTATGTTTAAAATACGTTGTTTTTTGTTGAAAATAAATTTCTTTACTGAGTATTAACCAATTCAATTTTTGGCGAAAATCGACCATTTTTAGTAAAAATAAAATCTATTACATTTTTTGTTGAGAATTCATCTTTTTTGGTTGAAGATTTAACCAATTTATTCAAAATTAGTTTTTTATTTTTTGGATAAAAACTAATTTTTCTGACTTGAAATGGAATTCATGTTTTTAGTTGAAAATACAACTATATAATTGAAAATTCATGTATTTTGTTGAAAATTCGTCTTTTTTTGGTGAAAAAATAATCTTCTCAATTGAAAATTCAAGGACATAGTTGAAATTTGATCTAATTTGTTGAAAATTAATTTTCTCAGTTAAAAATTCATCTCTTTTGTCGAAATCGTAACTATTTTCTTCAAAATTGATTCTTTTTAGTTGAAAATTCAACTATTTGGTTGAAACTTCAACTATTTGGTTGAAATTTCAACTATTTTATTGAAAATTAATATTTTTTGGTTGAAAATTTAACTGTTTTGTAAAGAATTCGCATTTTTGGCTTCAGCTGTTTCTGATTTAAAATTAAACACTCTTTTGGTTGAAATATTAATTATTATTTGTATCCTTGAGAATTTTTCTTTTTTTTAAATGAAAATTCAAGTACTTGATTGAAACCTTTTGGTAAAAAATTAATGTTGTTTGAGATTCATAATATTAGTTGAGAATTCACCTCAGTTCAAAATTTAGATGTTTTGTTGAAAATAATTTTTTTCAAACTGAAATCTTAACTATTCCATTTTTATTTGAAAATTGATAGCTTTGTTTTAAAATTGAAGTAATACATTTTTTATTAAGAATTCATTCCTTTTGGTTGAAAATTTAACTATTTTGCTTAAAATTCGTTTTTTTTTTGTGAAAATAATTTTTTTTTTTGCAACAAATATAATTTTTAGTACAAAAAATCTACTATTACATTTTTCTTTGAGAATTAATCTTTTTCTGATTGAAGATTCAAGTGTTTTGTTCAAAATTCGTTATTTATTTTTTTGATAAAAAATAATTTTTCCAACTGGAAATTGAACAATTCCATTTTTTGTTGAAACCTGATCATTTTCAATTGAAAACACAATTATATGATTGAAAATTAATGTATTTTGTTGAAAATTCGTCTGTTTTGGTACAAAATTAATCTTTTTAATTTAGAATTCAATCACTTAGTTGAAAGTTGAACTACTTTGTTGAAAATTCATTTTATTAGTTAAAAATTCATCTCTTTTGTTGAAATCGTAACTATGTTCTTAAAAATTAATATCTTTGCGTTGAAAATTCGACTGTTTTGTAGAAAATTCGTCTGTTTGGATTAAAAATTCAACCAATTTGTTGAAAAGTCGTTTATTTGTTGAAAATTAGTTTTTTTTTAAACTAAATTTTAACAATCCAATTTTTTGTTGAAATTTTATCATTTTTAGTTGGAAATACAACTACTTGGCTGAAAATTAATCTTCTTAATTGAAAATTCAACTACTTAGTTGAAAGTTGAAATACTTTGTTTAAAATTGATTGTTTATAGTGGAAAATTCAACTTTTTTGTAAGGAATTTGCATTTTAGCTTAAAAATTTGATAATTTTGGTTACATTTTTTTCTCCCTGGACTAAAAAATCTTTTTTGGTATTGGTTTAGAATTAAACTCTTTTTGGTTGAAATATCAATTATTACTTATTTCGGTGAGAATTTATCTTTTTTTTTTTTTAATTGAAAATTCAACAAACTGATTGAATCCTTTTGTTAAAAATTTATTTGATGTTAAGATTCATCACTTTAGTTGAGAATTCACCTTTTCGGTTGAAAATTTACCTGTTTTGTTGCAAATTCATCTTTTTTTTTGGTTGAAAATTAACTTTTTAACTGAAAAATTAATTATTCCATTTTTGATTTAAAAATGATCTTTTTTTATTTGAAAATTCAACTATTTGATTGAAAATTGATATTTTTAATTATTAATTCAACCATTCAGCTAAAAATAAATCTTTGTAGGTTAAAAATTTAACTATTTTGTTAAAAAGTCATCTTTTTCCGATAATTTAACTGTTTTGCTGAAAATCAATCTATTTGGAAAAAATTTGTCCTGTTCGATTGAAAATTAAACTGTATTCTGAAAAAAATCGTCTTCTTGGCTTGAAGATTCAAATTTGGAAACCATTTGAAAAATACAAGGCCTGTAAAGTCTGCAATACAGACTAAAATCTTACCGATCAAAACTTGTGCTTTTCCAGATGAAATCGACGACGAAATTGCTCACGCATTCCGTGGGTGCGCCGGAATTATTCTTCAACTCGATGCCAACTTCCTCTCCATAGTTATCCGGAATTTTAATGACATGTCCGATTCCCGACCAGGGTTTGTGCAGTTCGCCAAGGTATCGAAGTCTCAGCTCATCACCATGCATCAGTTTCATGTCGCCGTCGGTTTTCGCCAGCATGAAATAAGCGATCGTCTTTTTGTTCAGGCCAACATCCCATCGCACCTCGATATTCTCCTGCGTTTGCGACTCCTTCAGACGTTTGTCGTAGTCTGCCTCGAGTTTGACGAGCGGGCCAAATATATTCTGATACTGATAGCCATCCTCGTATCGCAGCAAAACTTGCTGGGGTTCCTCATCGACTCCAGGCTTCTCGAGATCCTGGAAGGTCGCGTCCACATTGTCTCGCCACAATTCTTCGAGTTTGTTTATCTGCTGGGCTGATATCTGTCTCGCTCGGAGCTGTTCCTGTTCCGATGGGATTTTCACCAACCAGGCGAGGAAACTCCTGTCTTCTATCAGTGGCTTCCACTGTTCTTGGTCCCTGAAATATTTTTCACAATATTAGATTTCAATTCCTGACTTCTACCGATTCAATGGTTGGGGGTCATCCATAAATGAAGTACAGGGGTGTCTACTCAAATCCTGGAAAAAAATTCCCTGACAATTCCAGGTTTTTTCCAGATATCCCAAGTTTTTTCCAGGTATAATTTTTCATAGCTTGTAGCCATTCAAATATTTCGCATATTTTAAAACAATCGACTCGGATATGTATACAGTTTTGCGAATTTATTGTAAATAATGGTTTTTTTTCAGTTTCTAGGAATTCAATTAATATTACAAGATATTCTTAAATATTTTAGCGCGATCGACTAATTAAATAATACTAAAAAAATAATTAATGATTTCTTGAATTTTTCTCTTAAAGTCCATGAATTTGAATAAATGAATTTTCCAGAAAAAAACAGACTTATTTAAAAAACAAATTTAATTTAATTTTCAACCAAGCAGTTTTATTTTCAAGCAAAAAGATACATTTTCAACTAAAATGATGAATACTTAGCTGGAATACTTGAATTTTAAACCAAGAAAATGAATTTTCTACCACAAAGACGATATATGGTTAAAGATTGAATAAGTACGTTAAAAAGTCACCCTTTTTATGTAAAAATTCAACTGTTTTGTTGAAAATTCGTCTTTTTGGGTTAAAAAATCAGTATCGTTGTATAAAATTGACTTCTTGTTTAAAACTCATATTTTAATGTTGAATAGTAAAACTAAAATCTTTTTTTGGATGCGAATTCAAATTTTTTTTTAATTTGATTTTTTTATTTGAAAATTCATCTGTTTTAGTAGAAACTTCACTCTTCTTCGATAAAAACGCAACTATTTGGATAAAGATTCAATAATTATGTTAAAAAGTCATTCCTTTTGGTTAAAAATTTAATCTTTTTCAAATTTGTCTTTTAGATTTGAAAATTCATATTTTTAAGCAGAAATTTTATTTTTCTTAGATAAAAATGCAAAGGTTTGTTTGAAAATCAATCTTGTTTGCTTGAGGATTCAACCATTTTATTTTAAAACTTTGGACAAACGAATTTGTTGAGAAAACACTTTTTCGTTGAAGATTCATTATTTTTAGTTAAGAATTCATCGTTGGTTGAAAATTTAACTATTTTGTTGAAAATTAATCATTTTTATCTAAAAATTCAATTTCGTGGTACAAGCTGAACTACTTTGTTGACATTTTTTTATTTGAAGTTTTATCTCTGGTTGAAAATTGACCTACTTTTGTTGAAATTTTTTTTTCATTTTTCATTTTGATTTCAAATTTCCAGTCAGTACCCGGTCAAGTTTTAATTTTCAACAAAAAAAAAAAAACGGGTTTTCAACAAAATAGTTAAACTTTCAACCAGAGTGATGAATTTTCAAATAAAATTATGAATCTTCAACTAGAATAGATAAATTTTAAACCAAAAAGATGAATTTTCTACTAAAACGATGAATACTTAACTGGAACACTTGAATTTTCAACCAAACAGATGAATTTTTGAACAAAATTAATTTTCAAATAAAAATATTAATTTTCGACCGAAAAATACAATTTTTCAACAAAATACATGAATTTTTAACCAAATAGGTGAATTTTGAACTAAAAAAAAAAATTTTTCAACCGAAAATGGAATATTAACATTTTTAGTTTAAAAAATTAATTTTAAACCAAACATAAGAGTTTTCAAATAAAACAATGAATCTTCAACTGAAATAGTTGATTTTTAAACCTGAAAGATGAATTTTCAACTAAAAAATGATGAATTTTTAAGCAAGAAGATTAATTTTCAAATAAAAAGATTAATTTTTAACCAAAAAATGCAATTTTTTAACAAAATACATACATTTTTTACGAAATAATTTACTTTTTAATTAAAGAAGAGAAATAAGTGAAAAAAATTCAAAGAAAAAAGAAGTTTTCAATCAAATAAATGAATTTTTAATTGAAACTATGAATCTCAAAAAAAAAAAACTTAAAAAAAGAATTTAACTTTCAGCCAAATAATTTTATTTCCAACCCAAAAGATGAATATGTAATAGAAATGATAAATATTTAACGGGAATACTTGAATTTTTAACCGAATAGAAGGATTTTTAAAAAAGAAGATTAACGTTCAAATAAAAAGATAACTTTTTACAAAAATATAATTTTTCTAACAAAATACATGAATTTTGAACGAAATAGTTGAATTTTCACAAAAAAAAAAAAAAAAGATAAATTGATTTTGAACAAAGTAGTTACATATTCAGCCAGAGAAGAATTTCAAATTAAACTGATGAATCTTCAACTTTTCTAAATTGACCAAAATTATTAAAATTTTTGGTAGAAAATTAAACTATTTCATAGAAGATTGAATTGTTTAAAATTCATATTTTGATGTTGAAAAGTCGACTGAAATCTTTCTTGGATGAAAATTTAACTATTCATTTGAAAATTGGACTATTAATTTAAAAATTCATCCGTTTTGGTTAAAAATTCAACTGTTTTGTTGAACATTCGTCTTTTTGGATTGAAAAATCAAGTACCTTCATGGAAAATTGACCTCTTGTTTAAAACTCATATTTTAATATTGAATTGTCGAACTAAAATATTTTTTTGATGAAAATTCATTCTTTTTCAAATTTGTCTTTTTGATTTTAAAATTCATCTGTTTTAGTAGAAATTACATCTCTCTTGGATAAAATTGCAACTATTTGGTTAAAGATTGAATAAGTATGTTAAAAAGTCATCCTTTTTATTTAAAATTTCAACTGTTTTGTTGACAATTCGTCTTTTTGGGTGAAAAAATCAGTATCTTTGTATAAAATTGACTTCTTGTTTAAAACTCATATTTTAATGTCGAATAGTAAAACTAAAATCTTTTTTTGGATGCGAATTCAAAATTTTTTTTAATTTAATTTTTTATTGGAAAATTCATCTGTTTTAGTAGAAACTTCACTCTCCTTGGATAAAAACGCAACTAATTGGATGAAGATTAAATAATTTTGTTAAAAAATCATTCATTTGGTTAAAAATTCAACTTTTTTGTTGAAAATTTAAGTATCTTCGAAGAAAATTTACTGCTTATTTAAAACTCATATTTAAATGTTGAAAAACCAAATTAAAATCTTTTTTGGACAAAAATTCAATCTTTTTCTTCTTTTCAAAAATTAATTTTGAAACCAAAAAGACGGATTTTCAACAAACAATGATTTTTCAGCCATGAATGAAAAAAAAGTTCACCTAAATTATTGAACCTGCAAGCCAAATGAAGAATTTTCTGTACTAAAATTGAATTTTCGACCAGAAAATATGAATTTTCAGCAAAAAAATTGATTTTCAACAAAATAGTTGAAATTGCAACCAAACAGAAGAATCTTCGACCAATAAAATGAACTTTTAACCAAGTATTATAAATTTTAACGCTTTCAACTACGATCTCGAGTTTTTAACCAAAAAAGATTTACATTTTTAATAAAAAACACTTGAATTCATAAAAAAGACAAATTTATAAAAAATTGTTGAATTTTCAACAAAAAATGAATTAGTTACATTTCAAGATGAAAAAAAGTTTTTAACAAACAAAGAAAAAACGAATTTTTGACAATCTAGTTAAATTTTGAAGTACAGAAATGAATTTTCAGATAGAAAAAAAAATTCAGTTAAAAATTAATTTTCAACCAAAAAAAGAGACGAATTTTCATATCATTTTTGGCGAAAATTTAACTACTTGGTTGAAGATTCATGTGTTTCCTTTACTCGCCTTTTTGGAGAGAAAATTAATCTTCTGGGTTGAAAATTCCTCGACTTGAAAATGTAACCAGCTCTTTTATTAGAAATCCATTTTTTCTTTTTAGTTAAAAATTCAATCATTTTGTTTAAAAATGGACTATTCCTTTTGTGATTGAAAATTTAGCCTTTTTAGTTAAAAAATCAACCATTTGGTTGAAAATGCATGTATTTTATTAAAAATTTGCCTTTTTTGAATAGAAAATTAGTTTTCTAGGTCGAAAATTCAACTCTGGTTAAAAATGTAACTATTTCAGCGAAAGTTTGTTTCATGTTTGGTTGAAAATAAATATTTTAAACTGTCAAGTAAACTATTCCATTTTTTAGTTAAAAGGTTATCTTTTTAGTTAAAAATTTAACTATTTGGTTTAAGACTGATCTTTCTTACTTGAAAGATCAAAATTTTGGTCGAAAGTTGTTCTTACTTGGTAGAAATTCTTGATTGAAAATGTATCCTTTTTGGTTAAAAATGCAATTGGTTGGTTGAAATATCTACTGTTACATGCTTTGTTGAGAATTAATCTTTTTTGGTTGAAAAGTCGATTGTTTGACTTAATGTTGAACTACTTTGCAAAAAATGATTATTTTTTTAAATAAGGATTCATAATTGTAGCTAAAAATTCATCTATTTGCTTTTAAATGAACTTTTAAGTTGAAAATTCTACCGTTTACAAAATTAAATAATTTTGTTCAAAAATTCATGTGCTTGAATCAAAATTCGTATTTTTTGGTAAACCATTAATCTTATTGGTCGAAAATTCTTCTTTTTGGATGAAAATTCAACAACTTTATTAAAAATGCATTTTTTTGTACATTGTTTTTTATTTGAAAATTCAACTATTTCACGTTTGGTTAAAACTTTATCTTGTATATTAGATGAGTTGGAAATTCGTCTTTTTTGATAGAACATTAATTTTCTTGGTTGAAAATTCATCTTTTATGTATATTTTACAAGTTAAAAATTCAACTATTTGGTAGAAAATTAATGTATTTTGTTTCAAAGTCGTATTTTTGGGTAGAAAATTAATCTTGTTTGTTGAAAGTTCAACTATTTGGTACGAAATTTATATATTTTGTTTAAAAGTCACCTTTTTTGGTAGACAATTATTCATCATTCAACTTTTTGGTTGAAAATTCAACTATCTTCTTAAAAATTCATCTTTCTTGATTGAAAATTACCTTTTTTGTTAAAAATTGATCTTTTCTGATTATAAGTCCACCATTTTCTGGAATATTCAATTTTTAGCTTAAAAAATTTGCTCTTTTGTTGAAAATTTATCTGTCATGGTAGAAAAGTCACCTTTCTTGTTTAAAACTGAACTTTTTGATAATAGTTGAACTATTTAATGGAATTTTTATCTTTTCTGTCTGAAAATTCGACTATTTTATTGAAAATGCACCTTTGTATGCTGAAAATTCAACTATTTTGTTGAAAACCTAATTATTTTTGTAAAGTTGCACTATTTTGTTAAAGACATCATTTTTGGTGGAAAATTCAACTATGTTGTTAAAAATTCAACCTCTTGGAATGAAAATTCATCTTTTATGGTAGAAAAGCATCAAGATTAATTTCTAATTAACTTCTTTTTCGGAAATTATTATTCTTGTCTGCAAATTCATTTATCATTGTTGAAAATTCATTTCTTTGGTTCAAAATTCAACTACTGTGTTAACAATTTAAATTTAAAAAATTCTTCGAAAATTTATTTCGTTGGGTAGAAAATCTGTTACGGTTGAAAATTCAACTACATGTTTTGTTGAAAATCACAATATATTTTTGCTTGAAATCTTAGGAATTTAAACTGTTTTGTATTGAATTCAATGTGTTATCTAAATTAATTTTATTTACCAAAATTTATAAATGTAAAATCCGTCTGAAGCCAACGTCTACGTTACTTTTGAGTGTTGCAAAAAAAAGCCCCTGGCCTTGAAAAAGTACCCTAGCGGCGCCAGGTTTTTTGAAAAAAGTACCCTGGCGGCGCCAGGCCTCGAAAAAAGTACCCTAGCGGCGCCAGTCCTTAAAAAAGTACCCTAGCGGCGCCAGGTCTTGAAAAAAGTACTCTGGCGGCGCCAGTCCTTAAAACAGTACCCTGGCGGCTCCAGACCTTAAAAAAGTACCCTAGCGGCGCCAGGCCTTGAAAAAAGTACCCTAGCGGTGCCAGGTCTTGAAAAAAGTACCCTGATGGCGCCAGTCCTTAAAAAAAGTACCCTAGCGGCGCCAGGTCTTGGAAAAAGTACCCTGACGGCGCCAGGCCTTGGAAAAAGTACCCTGGTCCCCTACATCGAAGTTATAACTACATTTCTGGCGGACGGAAAGAGATGTAACCAACTCACCAGTTCATGTCTTTGAGAGAACTTTGTGCAGCGCATGGTTGTCGACAGAGGAGAACGACAACAGAATCTGCTTTTGCGGGTATAAATCCGAGGACGAAAACATTCCTGACTGCACAAGAATAACACTCGAGAACTGTTTCACCCAGGGGTCCATCTCTGAAATAATTAATATATTATTAAACGATTGTAAATCTTATAATAAATTAAAAAATAATCTTGTTTTGATACTGTATAATCTGGATATAAAAAATATTCGTTTGTGGAAATAGAAATGTGATTAAAGAGGATTTAATGGGGGTTTTAATGTTTGGGTCCGAGTTCTGCGAAAATTCAAATTTAATATCTGCAAAATAACTTTTTTTTACAAATTATTATTAGAAGAAAAAATTTAATATTTTTAGTACGGTCAGTTTTTCTGGCATATATGCCAGATAGTTCTGAATTTCACAAACATAACGTTATTGTTTACTGAAAGAAGGTTTAAAAGTACATATTTTCAAAAAAAAAAAAGTTTTCTATGTTTTATAGCGAAAAAAATAAACAAACATATTTCCAAATTGAAAAAACAACTATTTGAAGAAAAATCGTCATCTTTTTTTTTTAGTTGAATTCAACTGTTTTTGATTAAAATTGTATCGGTAAAAGCTTCTTTTCTTTGGTTGAAAATTTAACTCCATCGTTGAAAATTTGTGTTTTATTTTAAAATTTATTTTAAAAATCATTTTTTTCTTCATTCAAAATTTATTAACTGAAAATTTAACTTGACCATTTTTGTTAAGAATTTGCTTCTTTTAGTTTAAAAATCAACCATTTAGATGAAAATTCATGTATTTTATTGAAAATTCATCTCTTTTGGCTGAAAATTAATTTCGATGCTTAACAACTAATCTTTTTGGATGAAAAATCATTTTTCGATTGAAAATTTAACTAATTTTTTGAAAACTAATTTTTATTTTCTTGAAAATTGACATTTTTTTTGTTAGAAAATTATTATTCTTGTTTGCACATTTATTTATTATTGTTAAAAATACATGACTTTGGTTCAAAATTTAACTGCTTTATTAAAAATATTGTTTATTGGTTAAGAATTAATTTTCTAGTTGAAAATTCATTATTTTTGGTTGAAAGTTCAAGTATCTCGTTCAAAACACTATTTTCTTGTTTCGAAATTATTTTTTTAACTCAAAAGTGAACTGTTTCATTTTTCGTTACAATTTTTTTTTAGTTGCAAATTCATTTCTTTCGATTAAAATTAAACTATTTTATTGGAATTTCATTTTTTGTAGAAAATTAATGTTTGAAACTAAAAATTAAGTATTTCACTTAAAATTAATATTTTTTGTTTAACTTCAACTGTTTTTCATTTAATATTAAAACCTTTTTTGGTTGGAATATCAACTATTCAATTTTTTGTTG
>CAKNXH010064022.1:0-17282 GCA_932178445.1 Andricus quercusramuli | reverse complement strand
TGGTTCAAAATTATTTTTTCAACTGAAAATCGAATAATTTAATTTTTTTTAGTTGGAAATTCATTTTTTTGTTCGTTAAAGATTTATTACTTTAGTTGAAAATTCATTCATATAGCTGAAAATTCAACTATTATATTGAAAAAAAAACATTTTTTTGGTTGAAAATAAATTTTTTTAACAGGAAATTTAACTATCCCGTTTACCGTTGAGAATTCATCTTTTTGGATAGAAAATGCAATTACTTAGCTAGAATTCGAACTGCTTTGTTAAAAATTCATTTATTTGGTTGATGATACATCATTTTAGTTTAAAAACCTTTTTTTTGTTAGAAATTTAATTCTTCTGTTAAAAATTATGTTTTTCTAGTTAAAAATTAATTGTTTTAATTTACAATTCAACGCGTACATGTTTGGTTCAAAATTTCTGTATTTTATTGAAAATTCGAATTTTGAAGGAGAATATTTAATCTCCTTTTTGACTAATTCATCTTTTGGTTGAAAACCCTTTACATTTTTTAACGCTCTCGAAAATGCCAAGGAATTTGGAAAAATACCTTAAAATATTTCAAATCCTTTTATAATTTTATCAATTGATCATCAGGATAAATTAAATAAAAACTATACAAAATAAAGTCCCGTGAAATCTTTCAAAAGTGAAATCTTTATTAAATCTTTGAAATCCCTACAAATTGATGAAATAAATTAATAATTCCTTTGAACCTTTTGAAATTCCCTAAAATATTTAAATTGAAAGTTCTATTAAAAATTTATAGGAATCTTCAAAAATACCCTGAAATATTTCAAAAGAACTCAAGACACTTCAGAAACAAGTCTTGAATTGAATAGTGATAAACCCATGAGTTAATTAACCATACTAATCTCAAAAAAGTAACCGAAAAGTAACAATAATGTAGCAAAAAAGTAACCCAAAAGAAAGATTTTTTATCAAAGAAGACGAAGTTTCCATCAAAATTGTGAATATTCAACCAAAAAATGTATGTTTTAGAAAGCAGTTCAACTTTTAACAAAATGGTTGAATTTTTCTGACTAAAAAAGATGAATTGTCAACGAAAAATGTAATAGTTGATACAATAACCAAAACAGATTTTAATTTAATTTAAAAAACAGTAAAATTCATTTCAAAAAGACGTTCGTTCAACAAAATAGGTAATTTTTCAACCAAATTGTTGAGTTTTTAAGCCAAAAAAACAAATGTTTACAAAACAGTTGAATGTTCAACCAGTGAATATGTAATTAACTTTAAACTTAATTGTTAGCTTTAATTTAAAGACTAAACTTAAATAATTCAATTTCAAGTTAAGAAGATTCATGTTTAACCAAAAAAATGGATTTTCAACTACAACTATAGAATTTTCAATTGGAATAGGTTGAATTTTTAGTTAAAAAAAATTACTTTCAACAACAAAAAACTAACTTTCAAAAAAATAGTTACATTTTAAACAAAGTGATGAATTTTCAAATAAAATTATGAATATTTAACTAGAATAGTTGAATTTTAAATCAGAAAGATGAGTTTTTAAGTGAAATGATGAATCTTCAACTGGAATGATTGAATTTTTGACCAAAAAGATGAATTTTCAACCAAAAAGACTAATTTCTATTAATTTACACTAAAATTTCAACAAAAAAGGTTAAAATTTAAATATAAAAACTAGCAATTTGAGCTAAATTGCGATTTTTATCAGTATTCATAATAATTCAATTGATAACCCTTTTAATACATTTTACACATGAACTAATTATTATTTTATTGTTTTTCTCTGACTTTCCAGGATCTAAAGTGCCAAATTTACTGAAAATTTTGAATTTTTACTTTTTTCACAAGCTTTTAAACCGCGGATCAAAAAAGTAACTAAGTTACTAAAAAGTAAGCCGTTCCGAGCGATTCTCCGTAAATAAATTCAAGGTCTTTTCCAGGTTATCCAGGTCATAAATCAAGTTTTTCCAGATCTACTTTTTAACATTGAATAATAAAATAGCTGTTTTTTCTACATGCAAAAAATGAGCCATTTCATTTTTTATTGGCCAACAGTTTCCAAAGAAAGCTTTTGAAATCTTGGTGAATTCGTTGAAATCTGTTGAAGTATTTAAAATCTTTGTGAAATCTTTAAAAAACTTTTGGAATGTTAAAAAATTGTTTTAAAATCCTTGAAATCTTTTGAAATCATTGAAGAATCTATGCAATATTTGTGAAATTATTCTTTGTTTGAGAAAACTTTTGTGTTCGTTTGAAATCTTCACAAATCTTCTTAAATTTGTGGAAACCTTTTGAAATCGTTTAAAATGTTATGAAATTTGGTGCCTTTTGTGGAAATTCTTTAAATCTTTTGAAATCCTCATGAATTCTTTAGAATATTTATAAAATCTTTCTGAAATCTTTTTTATTCGTTTGAAATCATTGTTAAATCTTTTGAAATCCTTATGAATTCTTTGAAATATTTATAAAATCTTTCTGAAATCTTTTGTATTCATTTATAAGCATCGCAATATTTAAAATCTTTGTGAAATCTCTTGAAATCTTCAGAAAAATGTCGAAATCTTTTAAAATCTTCGGAATGTTTGAAATCGTTATTTTTTTTTAATATTTGTGAAATCTTCTTAAATCTTCTAAAAAAATTTGAAATCGTTTAAAATCTTTGAAAGTTTTTTAAATCTTTGAAAAATGGTGTATTGTACCCTTTTCAAAATCTTTAAAAGTCTTGTATTTTTTTTAAATCTTTAATAAATTTTGTATAAAATCTTCTGTATTCGTTTGAAATCATTGAAAAATTTGAAATCCTTGTGAAATATGTTTAAATCATCTGAAAAAAGTTGATATCCTTTAATTTTTTTTTAATATTTCCAAATCTTTGAGATCCTGGTGTACTGTACCCTTTTCAAAATCTTTAAAAGTCTTGTATTTTTTAAAAATCTTTAATAAATTTTGTATAAAATCTTTTAAATATTTTTGAAATCTTTTCATTCGTTTGAAAGCATTGAAAAGTTGTAAATCCTTGTGAAATATTTTTAAATCATCTGAAAAATGTTGAAATCCTTACGAATTCTTTGTAAAATCTTTCGTATTTGTTCGAAATCATTGAAATATTTGAAATCTTTGTAAAATCTTTGAAATTCTTCTTTTCTTTGAAATCTTTATGAAATTTTTTATGAAATTTTTGAAATATTTGTGAAATTTTTCTGAAATCTTTTGTGTTAATTTGAAATCATTAAAATATTTGAAATCTTTGCGAAATCCTCTAAAAAATGTTCAACTCGTTTCAAATCTTTGAAATGTTTTGAATTCTTAGAAATCTGGTTTACTACGCCCTTTTAAAAATCGTTAAAATATTTGTAAAATGTTTGGAAATATTTGTAAAATCTTTCTTAAACGTTTGTCTATGAAATCTTTCGTATTCGTGGAAATCATTGAATTATTTCAAATCATAAACCATGGCCATGGGTCATTCTAATTCTGAAACTGAATAACCATAGATATTTTCAACTAATAATTTTGATAATTTCTAAGCTCAATATCGCAAAAAAATGTATACATTAACATTCTGTATTAGCGTAAAAGAAATGAAAAACTTATAGAATTATTCGCAATATTAAAGTCTGTTAATTGTAATCTATAAAATAATTGGCACCAGCCTAGAAAAAGTGCCTTGAAATCTACTTATTCTGTAATTAACAAAAAATAAATTATATCTTGATAAATAAAAAACTTTTCAGTAGCAATCTTTCTTCTAAACGAGATTTTTCTTTCATTATAGACTAAAAGATTTTAATTGCTCTTCACATTTCAATAAAAAAACTGTTTTGGAAGGAAAAAAAATTCAAATTCAAGGTTCATGTGAAAAATTAAAGGAAGTTTCCAGGTTGTCAAGGTTTAAAAAAAAAATCAAGGAGAATTCCACGCTTTCAAGGTTTTTCAAGGTCGCTGGACACCATGTTTATCATTTTTCTTTCTACAGTCCTGTAAATAGTTTATGTTGTGTCTCTAAAATATTTGTTAATCAATAATTCAAAGAACGGAGTCAAGTTCATTTCTGAAACCTCACATATGAGCAGCGTAAATCTATATTCTTTACAGGCATAAACAATTACAAGTAAAACAACTAATTTCACAATCAAACATTTTTTGGTCCTTCGAGCCGGATTGAAAATTCTCTTGAAACGGATTTTAAATCATGAAGTGCTTTAACGTGGGTATAATAAAGGTAGAAAATACGATTTTTTAAATCCTAATTCAAAATACTCATAAATGCTCATTAAATAAAGCACATAAAAGTCGAGCATATTCTCGAGCTCGTGAGAATTTCTCCAATTACTAAAACTCTTTAGAAGACAAGCTCACCTGTGCAATGTGACTTCCTTGTGCTTGGCCCGTACCAGATGATTGATGATGTGGGATCCCGACGTATTTCCTCGTCCGTTGCAGAACCATTTTCGGCAAACATTGCACATTACGACGCAAGATGCTTCATGAATACCGCAGTATTTGCACGCGTGCTCCGGCAAATCACGATTGTAATATGCCTCTTCCTCCTCCTCTTCAAACTGCAATTCAGCCAGACTTTGGGCTGCTCCGGATATTTTGAGGTCCAAAGACGACGTACCGCTGGTTCCATTAACCTGCACATTTTAATTGTCATTTCACTTATTCCTTTTCGTTAAAACTTCAGTCAAATTTAGGCTTCTACCCGATGAAAGATTTTTCATTCCCGGTCAATTTAAAAGGTTTCAAGTGATTTCTAAGTATTTTAAACAATTTGAAAAATTTATGATATAGAACAAGGAATTTTGGAAAATAATTATAGTTCTGAGTTAAAATCCTACCCAATCCATCCATCCATTTATATATTATATATTATCCTATATTAAAAAGCGCATGGCGCCATTTTCGATTATTTCTCGATCCACCTCGAAATAACTCGAAACAATTTAAAACTATTGTTGTCCGGAAACTCGTATTTATGATTGGTTAGACCTGTCCTTCTATTTCGTGTTTTGAAAAAGAAAGATAACAAACTTCAAGACTTTAAATTTCTTTCGTCGTTGTTATGGTGATTTTCTTATGTTTTTCAAACAAACTTTCCTTTTTTCCACCCATTCCAAACTTCAGGATTATGAAAAATGTAAGGTTATCTGAATAATATATATTCAATAATAATAATAATCAATGTAAGAAAGGTTTCCAGCATTTTGCTATACAAAATGTAATTTGTAGATTTTAAAAATTAAAAAGCTTTTTAAGAATTTTAAAATGTTTCAAGACACTAAACAATTTTTTTTAATTCCTGGGAAAATGTAAACTGATTTTTTAGTTTGAAAATAAATTTAAAGAGGAAATTGACAAGGGTTCCAAAAGATTTTGAATCATTTTCTAAAACTTCGAAAATGAATGGGAACGATTTTCAAGCAAAGTTTTTCAATTAGCTAGATTACACAGATTTGTAAAAAATGCGAGCGAGTTTAAGTTTAAGACATTTTAAAATTTTAAAAAGATTCAAATTAAATTTAAAATGGAAAAGCATTCAACATTTTTGCAAAATCTACATTTTTAAATATTTGGGAAGAAATTGTTGAAGCTTCTTGAAGATTTTGAGGATATTCACGATAGTAAAAAAAATTGTCTTAAAATTCATGGGAAAATTTGAACTGATTCTTTATTTTGAAAAATTAATTTTAAGAAAATATTTTGAAATATTTTAAAATATGACAACAAATTTTAAAAGATGACAAAAGATTTGTCAAATCTTCATAACAGATTCTAGAAGATGAAATTTGAAAAGATTCACGAAAGATTTTTAATTAATCTCTAAAATTTCTAAAAAGAATGGGCAAAATTTTCAAGCAAAATCTTTTAATTAGCAAGATTACAAAGATTTATAAAAAATTCGAACAGGTTTAAGAGACATTTAGAAGTTTCAAGAATATCCAAAATAAATTTAAAAATTGAAAATATTTCGAAAATTTAAGTTTTAAAAAAACTTACATATTTGAATATTTGGAAATAAAAATGTTGAACTTGCTACACTGATTTTTTATTTAGAAAAATCAATTTTTAGGGAAAATAGATGAATATTTGAAAACCTTTTCATTTATTTCCTAAAATTTCGGAAAAGAAAGTGGATGATTTTACAGACAAAATGTTCAATTAGCAAAATTACAAAGTTTTATAAAAAATTTGAAAAAAAATTTGGAAGGTTTCACGATAATAAAAAATATTTCTCAAAATTCATGGGATAATTTAAACTAATTTTTTATTTCGAAAAATCAATTTTAAGGAAAAATTGCTGAATATTTAAAAACATTTTTATTTATTTCCCGAAATTCCGAAAAAGAATGTAAAAATTTTAAAGAAAAAATGTGCAATTAGCAAGAAAACTAAGTTATATAAGAAATTAAGAAGAAAAAATTTGGAAGGTTTCACGATAACAAAAAATAGTTCTTAAAATTCATGGGATAATTTAAACTAATTTTTATTTCTTTAAATTAATTTTAAGGGAAAATTGACGAATATTTTTGAACATTTTGATTTATTTCCTGAAATTTCGAGAAAGAATGTGGACGATTTTCAGGCAAAAATGTTCGAATAGCCAGATTAAAAAGTTTTTTTAAATTCGATCAAGTTTAAGATATATTCAAAAGTTTTAAAAATATTAAAGATTAATTAAAAACTTGAAAATATTTCAAAAAAGTTTTTAAAAACTTCTTAAAGTTTTTGGAAAGTTTTACATAATAAAAAAATGTCTTAAAATTCTTGGCAAAATTTAAACTGATTTTTTATTTTTTTTTAAAATGAGTTTTAAGGGAAAATTGACGAGTATTTAAAAACATTTTTATTTATTTGGTACAATTTCGAAACAAAAGTTGAACGATTTTGAAGAAAAAATGTTCAACTAGCAAGATCACCAAGTTTCATGAACAATTTGAAACAACAAATTTTGAAAGGCTTCACGATAATAATAAATATTTATCAAAATTCATGCGATAATATAAACTAATTTTTTATTCTAAAAGATTAATTTCAAGGGAAAATTGAAGAATATTTGGAAACATTTTTATTTATTTTCTCAAATTCCGAAAAAGAATGTGGACGATTTTTAAGAAAAAAATGTTCATTTAGCAAAATTACAAAATTAAAAAAAATCAATCAAGTTTAAGAGATATTTAAAAGTTTCAAAAATATTAAGAATTAATTTAAAACTTGAAAGCATTTCAGGAAAGTGTTGAGAAAAATTACATTTTTGAATATTTGTAGATACAAATTTTTGAAGCTTCCTAAAGATTTTGAAAGGTTTTACGATGGTAAAAAATTGTCTTGAAATTCGTCGGAAATTTTAAACTGATTTTTTATTTCGAAAAATTAATTTTAAGAGTGAATTGACGAATATCTGAAAACATTTTTATTTATTCCCTAAAATTAAAAAAAAAGAATGTAGCCGATTTTGAAGAAAAAATGTTCAATTAGCAAGATTATCAAATTTTACAAAACATTTGAAACAAAAAATTTTGAAAGGTTTCACGATAATGAAAAATATTTCTCAAAATCCCTGGCATAATTGGAACTGATTTTTTGTTCGAAAATATTAATTTTGAGATAATATTTAGAAAGAATTTTGAACATTCCAGAAGATTTTTAATATTTATTGTCAAAACAGAATCTAGAAGATTTGAAGGCAAGTTTTTTAATTTCTCAGAATTTCAAGAAAAATTTTGGAAAAATTCGAAGAATTTTCAGATACTTTTCGAAGTTTTGAAAGTTTCAAAAATAGCTAAAAAATTATTTAAGTTTGAGAAAGTTTCCCAAAATTCAAAAAAAATTTTAATTTTTGAAGATTTCGAAAACAATTCAGATTATTTTAAGAAGTTTGAAAGACTTCTCTGAAATAAAAAATTTTCTGGAGGTTCCTGGGATTTTATTTTTAAAAACAAATTTTAATAAAATATTTGAAGATGTTTTTAAACATTCCAAAATATCGCTACAAATTTTGAAAAAATTGTAATTTTCGAAGATTTTTCAAAATTTTAGGAATAATAATAATAATATAATATAATAATAAATAAGGAGTCTGCTTCAAGAAACTTCTCGGGAATCTTACAAAAATGATACTTTTATAACATTAAAAATAAATTAATAAATAAACCTAAAAAAGAAATATTTATTGAAAATTTTCATATTGTATTCAAAATCATTGAATCTTTTTTGGTTGTGAATTCCACTATTTTGTTTAAAATTCATTGTTTTTTATTAAAGATTCATGATTTTAGTAAAAAATTAATATTTTTGTTTAAAAATCAATAATGTTATATGAATATACATAATCTTAGTTGAAAATTCATCATTTCGTTCAAAATTAATTTTCTTCACTGTTTAACTGTTCCATTTTTTGTTGAAAATTGATTCTTATTAGTTCAAAATTCCACTATTTTCTTGAAAATTCAAATTATCCTTTTTAAAAAAATGTAACCGTTTTATAAAAAATTTGTCTCTCTTTAAACAAATGTCATATTTTTTGGTTAAAAATAAAACTGGTAAAAACTATTTTTTTTTTTGAAGATTCACCTATTTTGTTCAAAATTTGTCTTTTTTGGTACGAATTCAAGTTAAATTAAATCCGCTAAAAATAATGTGAGAAAATTCTACGTAAATTTTAATACGATGGGGTTTTTAAACATATTTTTTATTTACATACATTTAATATTTTAACTTTTCAAAAATTCCAGGTACCGGATGAACTATTCCAAATCTTCCGGAAGAAAAAATTTAATGAAAAATTGAAACAATAAAAAAATGAATGAATTGTAGTAAAATAAAATTATACATCTGTTTTGAGAAATTTAAAAACATGCATTCGCGCGCGTAGCGCGCTGTTGCTACTTGTCCTTTTATTAAAAAGCGCATGGCGCCATTTTCGATTATTTCTCGAACCATCTCGGAATTACTCGAAAAAATTTAAAACTATTGTTGTCAGGATACCCGGCTGTTTCACTGGATGAAGTTTTAATTTTTTTTGCCATTTAAAAAAAAAGAGTCTGCAAACTTCACGTTTAAGAGAAATGTAAGATTATCTAAATAATATATTGTTGAATAATAATAATCAATGTATTTTTGAAGATTTCAAAAATGAAGAAGCTTTTTAAGAATTTTAAAAGTTTTCAAGATAATAAAAAAATTACTTTAAACCCCTGGGAAAATGAGAGCTGATCTTTTATTAAAATAATGAATTTTAAGAGGAGATTAACAGAGATTTCAAAAGATTTCAATTTTCTAAAATTTCTAAAAAGAATGGAAAAGATTTTCAGAAAAATCTTCCAATTAACAGAATTAAAAAGATTTATAACAAATGCGAGTAAGTTTAAGATATTTCGAAATTTTAAAAGGATCTAAAATTAATATTTCAAAAGTTCTAAAAAATGTACATTTTTGAACATTTCGAAAAAAAATTTTGAAGCTTCTTAAGGATTTTGAAAGGATTCACGATAATAAAAAAATTTTCTTAACATTCATGGGAAAATTTGAACTGATTTTTTATTGTTAAAAATTAATTTTAAAAGAATACTTGAACACATTTCAAAAGATAACAACAGATTTGAAAAGATTTCCAAAATTGTCCAAAATAGTTGAAAAAGTAATTTGAAATTTGAAAATATTTCCAAAATTGAAAACAAAATGTAAATTTGTGAAGATTTCGAAAACAAATTCGAAGCTTTTTCAGCAGTGTAAAAAAGCTTCAAGAAAACAAAAAACTTCCTTACAATACCTGGGAAAATATAAACTGAATTTTTATTTTGAGAATAAATTCAAAGCGAAAATTGACAAAGATTTATAAAGATTTTAAATTATTTCCTAAAATTTCGAAAAAGAATGGCAAAGATTTTTAAGCAAAATTTTTCGATTAGCAAAATTTAAAAATTTAATAAAAAATTTCCAAATGTTTCACGATAATAAAAAATATTTCTCATAATTCATGGGATAATTCAAACTGATTTTCTATTCCAAATAATTAATTTTAAGATGATATTTTTAAAAAAATTTAACGTTTCGAAACATTTCTAAAATTTTCAAAATAGGATCTGGAAGATCTGTAAGCAATATTTTCAATTTTTTAGAATTTCCTGAAAACGATTTTAAGTTGGAAAAGATTTCCGAAATGTTTTAAGCTTCGAGGAAAAAAAAAAACTTTCTTAAAATTCTTGGGAAAATTTAAACTGAATTTGTATTTCGAAAAGAAATTTTAAGAGAAAATCGACAAAGATTCTACAAAATTTAAATTATTTTTGAAAATTTTTAAAAATCTCCCCATTAGCTAGATTAAAACTTTTTTTAAATAATAAAAAATTCAGAAGGTTTCACGATAATACAAAATATTTCTTATAATTCATGGGGTAATTTGAACTGATTTTTTATTTAAGAAAATTAATTGTAAGATAATATTTAAACAAAATTTTAACATTTCGAAAGATTTCCAAAATTGTCAAAACAGAATTTGAAAGATACGGAATTAAAAGTCTCTGGAAGGCAAGAAGTCTGTAAACTTCAGGCTTATGAGAAATTGAAGGATATCTAAATTATATATGTTCAATAATAATAATCAATGTATTTTTGAAGAATTAAAAAATGAAGAAGCTTTTTGAGAATTTTCAAAGGTTTCAAGATAATAAAAAAAGTCTTTAAATTCCTGGGAAAACGTAAACTGGTTTTTTATTTTTTAAATAATTTTTAAAAGAAAATTGACAAAGATTTCAAAATATTTTAAATTATTTTCTAAAATTTCGAAAAAGAATGGGAAAGATTTTCAAGCAACATCTTTCAATTAGCAAGATTACAAGGATTTATAAAAAATGCGTGAATGTTTAAGACATTTCGAAATTTTGAAAATATTATAAATTAATTTGAAAGTTGAAATTACTTCAAAAGTTTTAAAAAATTTACATTTTTGAATATTTGGAAAAAGATTTGAAGCTTCTCAAGGATTTTGAAAGGATTCAATAAAATAAAAAAATCTTAGAATTCATGGGGAAATTTGAAGTAATTTTTATTATGAAAAAATAATTTTGAAAAAGCATTTAAAAACATTTTGAAAGGGGACAAAAGATTTTAAAGGTTTCTAAAATCTTCATAACACATTCTGGAAAATTTTTAACAATTTTTGTAATTTTTCAGAATTTCCAGAAAATTTTTGTAAATATTCGAATAATTTTAAAAGATATTTAGAAGATTTAAAAGTTGTGGAAATAGTTTTAAAAAAGTTATTTGACATTTGAAAATATTTCAAATATTTGAAAGAAAATGTAAATTTGTGAAGATTTTGAAAAAAAAATTGGAAGAAGTTTAAAAGGCTTCAAGAAAATAAAAAAACTTCCTTACAATTCGTGGCGAAATTTAAACTGAATTTTTGTTTCGAAAATAAATTTAGAGAGATAATTGACAACGATTTCAAAATATTTTAAATTATTTTCTGAAATTTCGAAGAAGAATGGCAAAGATTTTTAAGCAAAATTTTTCGACTGGCAAGGTTTAAAAATTTTACAAAAAAATTTGAAAACAATTTTCAAAAGGTTTCACGATAATAAAAAATATTTCTCATAATTCATGGAATAATTGAAACTGATTCTCTATTTTTAAAAATTAATTTTACGATAATATTTGAAAAAATGTCTAGCATTTTGAAAGATTTCTAAAATTGTCAAAATAGAATCTGGAAGATTTGAAGAATTTTTCAGAATTTCAAAAAAAAAATTTGAAAGGATTCGAAGAATTTTAAAAGATATTTTGAAGTTTTAAAAGTTTTGAAAATGGTGAAAAAACGTGAAAAATTTTTTTTTAAGCTTTGTAAGAAATTTAAAAGGCTTCAAGAAATTAAAAAACAAAAACTTTCTTAAAATTCCTGGGAAAATTTAAACTGACTTTTTATTTTGAAAAATTAATTTTAAGATGATATTTAAACAAAATTTCAACATTACAAAAGATTTTCAAAACATAATCGGAAGATTTGAAAGCAAGTTTTTTAATTTTTCAGAATTTGAAGAAAATTTTTGGAAGAATTCGAATAATTTCAGAAGATATTTCGAATTTTTTTTGATCAGCAAGATTACAAATTTGTATCAAAAATTTGAAACAAATTTTCAAAAGGTTTCATGATGATAAAAAATATTTCTCATAATTCATCAGAATAGAATCTGGAAGATTTGAAGGCAAGTTTTTTAATTTTTCAGAATTTCAAGAAAAAGTTTGGAAGAATTCGAAGAATTTTAAAAGATATTTAGAAGGTTTAGAAGTTTTGAAAATGGTAAAAATATGACTTTAAGTTGGAAAAGATTCCCAACAATTTTTAACGAAATGTAAATTTTTGAAGATTTCGAACAAAATTTTAAAGCTATTTAGAACGTTTAAAAGGTTTTAAGAAAATAAAAAAAAGTTTAAACTGAATTTTTATTTTGAAAATAAAGTTCAAGAGAAAATTGACAAAGATTTCAAATTTTTTTTATTATTTTCGACAATTTGAAAAAATCTTTCCATTAGCAAGCTTAAAAAATAAAAAATAAATAAAAAGAATTTCAAAAGATTTCACGACATACAAAATATTTCTCATAATTCATGGGATAATTTGAACTGATTTTTTATTTTGAAAAATTAATTTTAAGATAATATTCAAACAACATTTCAACATCTCAAAAGATTTCCAAAATTGTCAAACCAGAATCTGGAAGATTTTAAAACAATTTTTAAAATTTTTCAGAATCTCAAGAAAAATGTTGGAAGAATTTCAAAAGATATTTAAAAGGTTTAAAATAGTTCAAAAATCATTTTCAATTTTGAATGCTTTCCAAAAATTGTTAACAAAATATGGATGGAAGATTTCTAAAACAAAAATCGAATCTTTTTAATGAGTTGGAAAGCTTTCAAGAAAATAAAAAAAAATCGAGATTCCTGGAAAAAAGTTTCATTACTTTTTATTTGGAAAAATAAATTTTAAAGAAAATTCGAAGAAGTTTCAAAACATTCCAAAATATTATACATTATAGTTTCAAAATATTTCTACACATTTCGAAGGATTTTGAAAGGATTCACTACAAAAAAAAAAAAAAAAATGTTCGTAGAATTCATGGGAAAATTTGAACTGATTTTTTGTTTTGAAACAGTATTTTTGAGAGAATATTTAAAAACATTTGAAAAGCTGACAACAGAATTTAAAATAAAACAATAGATTTCTAAATTCTTCATAACAGATTCTGGAAAACTTTGAAGCTATTTTCAGAATTTTCAGAATTTTTTTTTTTTAAATTCGAATAAATTAAAAATATATTTAGAAGGTTTAAAAGAAATAGTTAGAAAAAATTTTAAATTTTGAAATATTTCGAAAATTTAAAACAAAATGTAAATTTTTGGAGATTTCGAAAAAAATTTCGAAGCATTTCAAGAAGTTTAAAAGGCTTCAAGAAAATAAAAAAACTTTCTTAGATTTCCTTTAAATTTCAAAAAATTTGAAATTATTATCTAAAATTTCGAAAAAGAATGGTAAAGATTTTTAAGCAAAATCTTTCGATTAGCAAGATTGAAAATTTGAAAAAAAAATTTCAAAAGGTTTCGCGATAATTAAAAATATTTCGCATAATTCATGGTATAATTTAAACTGATTCTCTGTTTAAAAAATTAATTTTTGGATAATATTAAAAAAAATCTTTAACATTTCAGAAGATTTATCAAAATAGAATATGGAAGATTTGAAGGCAAGTTTTATAATATTTCAGAATTTCAATTTCAAGAAAAAATTTGGAAAAATTCGAAGAATTTCCAAAGATATGTAGAAGATTTAAAAGTTTTAAAAATTGTGAAAACCCTATTTTATGTTGGAAAAGATTTCCAAAAATCTTAAACAAAATGTAAATATTTAAAAATTTAAAGTTTAAAAGGCTTCATTAAAATTAAAAAAAACTTTTTATAAAATTCGTCTGCCTTTGAAAAAACTTCTATTTTGTTAATTGCTCAAGTTTTCCTAATTTTATTATTAATTTCATTTCAAATTTTTTATTCAAGTTTTTGGTTTCAAAAAATGTATATATATATTTGAAAAATTTTTTAAAATTATTTTATTATTGATTTTATAGCATCTAAATATTTCCAAATTTTTTAAAATCCTACAATAAATGGTAATTTATATTTGATTCTGAAATAAAAATTTGTCTTTGAAGTAAATTCGAAACATTGTAGCCTAGATAGACTCATAACGAATAAATAAACATACGTCTATTTTTATCTGACAATCTAAATGCTAGATCTTGTTTACTTTTAAACACCTTGAAAATTGAGAACAGGAAATTTAAAAAGTCACTCAATAATAAAGAGAAACTTGAAACCTTGAATTGATAAATTTTCTCGAGAAAAAAGAAAATTATAGATTCTGAATTTTAAAACATGAAAATACATTAAGTATTACTAGAATGCATTGGAAACATAATAATAATAATAATACAAAGCAAAGAAAATTTGTAAATAGGTTTTATAACTTTTTTAAAAATTGAAAATTATTACACAATGGCCAAAAAAGAATCATTTAAAATTCTGCACTTAAAGTATAGACTATAGAAGCCAAAAAATTAAATAATTTTTATTTTGAGACTTTTTAAACATACGCAGTTCCAATGCTAAATATTCAAAATTGAAAAATTAAAAGCTTTTTAATCCAGAATCATTTTTTCATATAAATCAAGGTGTTCAATATTTTTGAAATATCTTATACAACATAAATATCCCATAAAATCGCGTGAAATCCTTTCAAATCTCTTAAAATGTCCTAAAGGTTTTTAATTCGTGTAAATTCTTTAAGAACCCTTGAAATTTGTTGGGATCCGCTAAAAATTACTGCAAAATTCATCTTTTTAAATCCCTTCAAATCCGTAGACATATCTTGAAATCTTATAATTTCTTTTGAAATTCTATGAATCCCTTAAATATCGTGAAATCCCTTGAAATCTTTAAATTCCCTGAAATACCTAGACGTCCCTTGAAATTTCATTTTATTTATTCCCTAAAGTTCTCTGGAAATCACCTGGAATTCCTCGATTTTTTCTAAATTTCATTGGTATCCTGGATAATTTTTTTAAATCCTTCGAAATTTTTCTGAAATCGTAAGAAATTATTCAAAAACCTTTAAAAAATTTTTAATCTCGTTAAATTCAAAATGCCTTGAAAAATTATGAAATCCTCTAAATATCCCATAAAAATCTGATGAATTTTCTATGAAATCCTATGAATCCTTCAAATAATGTAAAAATCCTTAAAATTTGATAAATACTAAAAAAATTAATTGAAATCTTATGAAATATTACGATATCCTTTCAAATTCCTCAGAAAGTTTTTAATTTCTTGAACTTTTTTGAAATCCAGTGCAAGATTTTGAAATATTTAATCTTTCTTCAATTCCTTAAAAAATATTTAAATCTTTGAAATCCTCTGAGACCCCATAAAATCTCTAGAATTCCCCTGAAATCCCTAGATAGTCCCTTAAAATTTTATTTCATTTCATTTACCCTCAAAATTCCTTTAGAAATTACATGAAATTCTCTAAAATTTCTTGAAAATTAGTTCTTTTATTGAAAATTAGTTTTTCTTTCGTTGAGAATTGTTTGGTTGAAAATTTAACTAGTTCGTTGAACATTCATTTTACTGGCTTGAAAATGTATTTCTTGAACTGAAAATTAAAGGTCTATTTTTGTTGAAAATTGTTCTTTTTTATTTGAAAATTCATCTATTTTGTTGGAGGATGGTTTTTTTTTGGTAAAAAAGTAACCTTGTTGGTAGAAAATTCCATTTAAAATAAAAATATTTGGTTTAAAAATCACGTATTTTGTTAAAAATTATTCTTTTTTGATAGGAAGTTAATTTTTTTGTTGAAATTTCATCTCTTTGGTTGAAAATTAGTTTTTTTTATTGAAAATTAAATTTTTTGCCGATATTTTTTTTATAGACACATGATCTTTTAGATAAAAAATTGATTTGTTTGTTTGAAAATTCAACTATTTCATTGGAAATTAAGTTGATTTGGTTAAAAACTTATTTCTTTAACATAATATCAAATTGTTTTTTTTTGTTTTGTTTGAAAATTTATCTTTTGCAGTTGAAAATTCATCCATTTTCCTGAAATTATGTCTTTTTATTCGGTAGCAATATAACTTTTTTGGTTGAAAATTAAACTATTTGGTTAAAACTAGATTTTTTTTATTGAAAATGCATAATTTTAGTTGAAAGTTCATTTCTTTGGTCAACAATTCAACAAATTGAATTTTTTTTTTTACACTGAATTTTTATATTAAAAATGTAGCCATTTCATTTTTTGCTAGAAAATTGATATTTTTTAGTTAAGAATATACTTATTTTGTAGAAAAACTCGTATTTTTCAGTCGAAAATTCAATTATTTCGGTAGAAAATGCATATATCTGTGTTGCAAATTCAACTTTTTGGAAAAAAATTCGTCAACATTTTGTATGAGATTTTTTTTCTTTGTTGTTGGAAAAATCTTTCTTGGTTAGATATCCAACTCTTCCGTTGAAAATTCGTATTCTTTTGTTTAACAGTTTTTATTGAAAATTAAAACAAAATGGAGATATCAACTATTACACTTTTGGTTGAAAATTCATTTTTCTTTTATCAAAGATTCATCAGTTTGTTTGAAAATTCAACTATTTTGTTGCAGATTCTCTTTTTCTTGGTTGAAAATTTATTATTTTAACTAGAAATGTGATGATAAAATTTTTAATTAATAAATCTTAATCTACTGAAACTCGATTCTTCATTATTTGCGTGAATTTGGCAACATTCTTCCAAGTTTTTTCAAATTACCCAATCCGCATTAAGGAAAAACGACAACAATGCATTAGATGTTTTCGGCACACACCTATTTTTTAGAGAAAGATGTAAACAAATTATTTTTTTTTTCTTTTTAAGCGGAAAAATAAATTTTTTATCGCATTCCGCAGCTGAGCTTTAACTAATTTTAGGTTGATGTCACTTTGAGATTGTCAACTTCCACATCAATTCCTTTAACCTTGATAAATTTTTTTGATAACACTTCTTTGCCCTCAATTCAACAACACTTCCGCTCGGGAATGGAGCTTTATTTTATCCATAAATAGTGATTTTTATTTTACAGAAGGTTTTAACATTTGAAAAGAATTCAAGATCCTATATATAAACTAACAATTTAAAGAGACAAACTTTTTAAACCTTTGTAAATCTTTTAATTATTTATGAAATCCTTCAAATTTTAAAAACC
>CAKNXH010064020.1:410277-446521 GCA_932178445.1 Andricus quercusramuli | reverse complement strand
GCCAATATGCAGGGGTCCGACTGCAATGACGGTCACTATGTTTTTTTTATTTTTTAATGCTGCAAAAGCAACTTGTTGCAATTGCGGCATGACCGTTGAACGTAAATTTCAACGTTTTATATGGTTCGCCCGTACATGTGCACGCATGCGTGCACATGTACCGGCGAACCAACATGATATTCATGATATTCCTTTTTGTTCTCATTTTAACCCGTATAGAGTCCACACTACATCTGCGTATACATAAAGTCCACACTAGTGCGAATTGGAATTTCGCATTTTTGAGCATTGACAATTCTCTCAAAATGCAAAAAAATTCAAATTAGAAGTAGTGTTTATATTTTTGTCGTAGGCATATGATGACGCATATGTCTCATCAGGTGAGAGCACAATCTGCGCGTCGATCCGCAGATCTGCGTGCATATACGCCATCAGTGTGCTAACAGAATGTTATCTGGGATATGTCAAAACGTGGAATTGGACCGAATTGGATTTGGACCGACCGCGGCCGGTGTTCCATGCGTTCCATGTTCGGCTCTGCACAATCGAGCTCGATCTGAAAACGGCGGAAATACTCGAGGAGCATTCTCAAACGAAACTATATGAAAAATCAAGAATAAGGATTTCATAGATTGCTATGCGTCTTAGGTTGCTGTCAACTTCATATTGATAATATCAATTTCTAAAATACGTTTTCGAGATTATGATATTCACTATTTTTCTTATTCAAATCATTTTTCGAAAACTCAGTAAAAAGAATATCACTTTTTCATAGTGTTAATTCTTGAAATGGAGATTCATAATATTTCGTATTTAGAATACTACTTTGTCGTCTTGGTGTTTTAAATACTCATATGATAATATTAAACTTCGGTACTGTAATACGAATAAGTGTAATAAAACCTCGGTTTTCCCTATTTTGGTACGATATTATACCAAATTCTAATTCATTTTTTTCATTTATCCTAACAAAAGGTCTCTCAATGTAGAACGGAAAAGAGCAGGTTCTTTAACAGGTTATGAAAATACTTAGAGCGTGGTCCGAGTAATGTCGTCCCCAAATGGATGTAGCAGTTCTATAACGCTGTTACAGAACCATGTTCTGTCAGAGATCTGTAACAATTGTGGAACAGCGTTAAATGTAAAAAAATATATTTAGAACAAGTTAAGAACAGTGTTACAAAATAACCATGTTCTGTAATAGTCACGTAACACATATGTAACAGTGTTACAATGTAAATTTGTTCTATAATCGTCTGTAACAATTCTGGAACCGCGTTATATGTCAAAAAGTATTTTTGAACCATTTAGGAACAGCGTTACAGAGGAACATTGTTCTGTAATAATTCCGTAGCACATATGTAACAGTGTTACGATGTAAATTTGTTCTGTAACAATTCTGGAACAGCATTATATTTCAAAAAGTATTTTTAGAACAATTTAGGAACAGGGTTACAAAGGAACATTGTTCTGTAATAGTACCGTAACACATATGTAACAGTGTTACGGTGTAAATTTGTTATGTGATCATTCTGTAACAACTCCATAACAGCGTTACAAGGATAAGTAACAAAAAAATGTTTTTTGTATTATTGCTGCACTTAGTTTATATTTTAAATAACAGAATTTCACGCGCGGCCCTCTATACATGTAATCACACGCTTAAGCCCGTTGAAAAATCGAACTCACTGGGGATTCGAGCCCTACAAAAACTACCTAACTCGAATGTACGTGTGACATTCTAGTGACATAACAGTTCTATCACTCCGTTCTATATTTGTTACATCACAGAATTATATAACTGTTATATATCGTCACAATAACAGCGTTACAGAACAACGTGACCTTCATGTTACGTTCTTGGAACACCTGTGATATTCTAGTGACATAACAGTTCCATCACTCTGTTCGATATTAGTTACATCACATAATTCTATAACTGTTACATAACTTTACAGGAACAGCGTTAAGAACAACGTGACCTTCATGTTCCGTTCTTGGAACACCTGTGACATTCTAGTGACATAACAGTTCTATCACTCCGTTCTATATTTGTTACATCACAGAATTGTAGAACTGTTACACACGATTGTAACATATGTTATGTATAAATGTTCCCTTTTTGTTATGTAAGATTTACAGAACGTGTCCGCTGCGATTATTCTTCCAGATCCCACAATCCTTTTTCTTGTAATACTTAAATTTATTTTAATGAATTTCTCTCAAGGAAATACACGAACCCTGGAACGAGTAGCATTGTGGATCCTGATCCTAGCTGCGAATATCGTCAAGTCAACTTTATCTCAAGAAGATTATTCTACCACAGATAATGAAATTGCTTATGGTGCTGATCATTTTAAGAAAGTGGAATATGCAGAATGCGGTTCCAATGTTGAGAATTTTTTTTCAATTCAGACTGAATATGGGCAAATTTTAAAGTTAACAGCAACTGAATTACAGTTCCTGCCTGAGTTTAAAGTAGGTATGTTATGAACAAAATGATCAACAAATATAGATATGAATTCGCACCTACAATACCCATTTATTTAAAGAAAGGACATTAATTTAGTATTTTATTTAAATTTAGCACCGGTGAAGGAGACTAAATCCGTTACGGATGTTGAAAAAAAATCCTTAATTTCAGATCACTGTTCTTTGTAAATTTATGTACATTTATTTGAAGAAATAATATTAAAGTAATATTCTATTTAACTCTAGAATCAGCGCAGGAGACGGAATCCGTTACGGATTTTGGACAAAAATCGGCAGCTGTTTTCACCAACCAATTTTCAGATCCAACATCCATGCCAGAAAATGATTCACTTTTATAACCTGATTTCAACTTAGAAGGTTGGTCGTAAACTAATACTATTTGATTTCTAATCACTGTTCTTCGTAAATTCATGTACATTTATTCAAAGAAAGAATGTTTCAATTTTTTCCGGTATCTTAGAATATTAATTTAGTGAAGGCCTTTTCCGGTTTTTTTTTAATGTTTTTATTTAAATATTGCCGACGTGTTTTTTTTTTAAATTATTTTTTTTATTGCCGAGTCGAAAGATGTTGGCAATATTTAAATAAAAACATGAAAAACCGGAGAAATCCTCCACTATATTATATTTAAAGAAAGAATAATTATGTAATACTTTATTCAACTTTAGCACGGGCGCAGGAACCTGATTGTTTTAAGGATATTGGACATCAATCGTCAGCTGCTTTCCACAGCCAATTAACAGGTCGAACGTCCATGTCAGAGGATGATTTACCTTCACAACCTGATTTCGAGTCACAAGGTCTGTCGTAAAAGAATACTACTGAATTTCCGATCACTTTTTTTCGTAAATTTATGTACATTTATTCAAAGGAAGAATATTAGTGTAATATTTATTCAACCTTGGCACAGGCGCAGGAAACTGAATCTATCTGTTACGAATAGTGGGCAACCATCGTCAGCTGCTTTATACACAAAATTACCGCGACCAATGTCCACTTTAACTTCAACATTGGAAAAAATATGTCATGCAACTCCACAGTCAAAAAGAGTGCCTTCTAACAGCATTTCTTCGACACAAAATAATATTTCCTCTGCTTCTTTAACTTCCAAATCAAAAACAATGTTTGAAACTCCGCATTCAGAAAGATTTTCGAGTTTTCTTGAAAATTTGTCAAAGAAGAAATCGTCATTCCATCCTGAACGTAATTGTTCTCCACTTGGAACTATATCCTCGTCTGAGATTGAAACACGTCGCTCTTCAGGAAAGTGGTTATTGCCCTCGTTCCCTGAACATTCACGACCTCGACCATTGGGATTTGTGCGTCAACCACGAAGGCATAATAAAGAAAATATGGTTATTCCTCCTCAATACGAATTTAAACGGAAAAAAGCACGGGTCGTGATTCTGAAGAAAGAGAGGCATTTATAAGTACTAGTAAAGCAATCACTGCATTGGCAGTGACCGCTGCAGAAAAGCTAAATGAGCCAGTACCAGCAGCGAATAGAAATGAACATTCAAATTTAGACGTAGCAGCACAAGAGGGTGAAGAGGACAAAGAAAATAAGTGTGGATTCACCATAGAAATTTTAAAAGCATTCGAAGCTCTTCCAGAAAAAATTTATTTCTCTGTTTTTAACAAGATGATCGAATACATGATAGAAGAATGTGAATCTGATGTCGACAAATAGAGTCGAATTAAATATAAGATACACATTAGGGTTTTGATCTACTTTCAGCATAATAGATACTATTTTACTACCGCTTTAAAATGAGTTTTTTATCTTACCTGTTCGTATAACCCGTTTTTTAGATTGAGTCTAAGTCAACGACTTGAAAACGTGCAAACTCAACTTTTTTCGGCTTATAAATTGTGTTTTTAATATAATAGATACACTTATCAAATATTGTTCAATCATATTGGGAGCGTCCACATATTACGTAACATTAAAAAGGGAGAGGAAGTTAGTGCTTCGTTTCGATCTGTTATGTTGGGGGGGGGGGGTATGTGAAGTATTTTGACCCGATTGTTTTTGAACATTATTGATAGAAGAAAACATTTTAAATTTAAATGATTCTTTAGTAATGGGAAATAATTCTGTTCTTCAGATTTCGCTACCACACTATCATTTGAAAACTTTCTTACATTTTTAAAGAGATAAGAAAAAGTAAATTATGGGAGAAAACTTATATTGAAGAATTCGATAAAAATTCGAAGTTTTTTAATCATGGAAAATTTGAGGAGATTACATTTATTAAAGATTTCTGGGAAAATTTTAAATGGTTCAGGTTTTATTTAAAAATAATAACTTTAAGTTTTGAAGATTGCAAAATTTGCGGAAAAAGAATATGGGAGACTTTGAGACAATTTTCTTAATTTTTCAGGACTTAAAAAATTGTAAGGTAAATTGAATTTTGCAGGGTGTAAGGAGAATAAAAAAATGTTCCTAAGAGCAATGCGAAAATTTTAAATCATAGTTTTGCAATTAGTTCTGAGAGAAAATTAAGAAAAATGACCAAATGTTTTAGATTATTTCCTAAAATTTTTTAAAGTGTAAAAGATTAAATTTTTTTTAAATTTTGCCATATTATATTGTTTTAGAAAAATGTGAGTAACTTGGAGAGATATTCAGAAATTCTGAAACGATGTAAAAATAATTAAAACTTGTACAAAATTTTGAAGGATTTTATAAGGTTTTACGAAAATAAAGAAAGTTTATTTTTATGTTCTTAGGAAAAATTAAAATAATGTTCTATTTTGAAAAATTAATTTTAGGAGATTATTGAAAAAGATTTCAAAACCTTTCAAAAGATTTCAAAAATTCTCAAAGAAGAACATAAAAGATTTAAGGGCATTTTTTGTAATTTTGCAGAATTTGAAAAAAAATCAGGAAAAATTTGAATAATTTTTAAATGTTAGAAGGTTTAGAATGTATGACAAGATTAAAAAAAGAATTTTCTTCGTATTCATGTGAAAATTCCATATAATTTTTATTTTCAAGAATGCAATTTAAGAGAAAATTAAAAAACATTTTTCAACTTATCAAACGATTTCCTAGAATTCCGAAAAAGACGTGTAGAAGAGTTTAAAGTAAAATGTTTCAATTTGGTAAGATTGGAAAATAAAACATAAATCGAATAAATTCAAGAAATATTTATTAGAATTGAAGAGATACAGAAAGAATTTTAAACTTCAAAAGAAAAATTTAGAAGATTATAAGGCAATAAAATAGATTCTTTTAAAACTTCTAGATTCTCTTTTGACATAACTGAAATACTCAAAAATCTTTCTTCAATTTGATGAAGAATCTCATAAAAATTATATTTATTCAAATTTAAAAAAAAACTGATAATACTTATTTTCTTGTTCACAATTCTCAGAATTGAATTTCAACTTGACTCTATGTGTTCAAAAATTTAACAAATAGTTATTTGAAATTTGTATATTATATTGTTATTAATATTATTTTGTATTCTTTATGGTATTGAAAAAAGATTTTAATTGGTGAATTTCAATTAGTATGACTGAAAAAAAAATATTGAAAAAAATGCAGTGTTACACCAAAATATTGTTTTATTATTTCTAGGCAATACTTCAAATTGTCTAGGGATCATTCTAGTGAATTTTAGAAATTTATTATTATCATTTGCATAGAAATGATGAATCAATAACTTGCATGCCCCTACTAGGAGCCTCATGTGACATTTAACCCAAAACCTCAGATTTTTTCTTTGTCGAGGTAGATAAGCTCGGGTCGATAGCAAATACGATAAAGCGATCAAACAGGAAAGCTGCTTATGGTAGAGGTTATGTTTTGGTGTTGGGGCCTTGGCAACATCGTTAACATGAGAATTTCTAATTTGAAATTGTAAATAATCGCAAAGAAATTTCCTGTAGATTTTGCAATATACTATTTACTTTATCATTTACTTCAAAATCACACGTGACTATGAAAAAATTGATTATCTTTCTGAACATAAATCCAACAACTAATAGTCTTATAATTTCTTGCTAAACATACCAATGATAATTTTTATAAGGGCAACAATGCATTTTGCTCGATTACTCAATTGAAAGTTAAATTAGCGTAATTCATATAAAATTGGAGTTTTCAATATTTAAAATCCGCGCCGATCTGCCGGGCGTAAAGCGTAAAAGCAACATGTCGACGTATTTGTCAGCTTTCGTGTCATAACCTCACATAATCGATGGTTTGTTGTGTTGCTTAGTTGAAATTATATAGAATTACTAATGTTTTGAATTCCAAAATTCGCCTCAGTGAATTTAAGAGCGGAAGCTTAGGCGCCGCCATGATACTTAACGGGCATTTAAAGTTCTCGAGCAGTGTTGTTAAAATGTACACTGCGATGCCAAATTTTAATGTTAAATTGTATGAAAAAGATGCGCCAGGTGCTGAATTGCATTATAAAAAGGTGGATAAAAACACTATTTGTCAGTTAAAAAGGCGGTTGAAGTGCAGAAAACAATGTACTAAAGGGGAAAAGCAACAACTTGTTGGCCGGTATGTAGAATGCAGGTTATGTTTACATCATGTATATGGTATAGTTAGAATAGTAGAAAATAGTGCTTTACCTAAAAATTAAATTATCTGTAATGATAAAAACATTTGTAAAAAACGGTTAATGAAGCATTTTCAAAGAAATGTAGTTGAATATGAATTAATAGCTGCCATTATAAGGGGGTTGTCAGTTTTGAAATTCATGTAGTTTGCTAAATAATGAGTGAATGCAAATGATTTCATTTTTCATTTTCGACTTATTCATAAATAAATCTACAATTAATTTCATACAAATAATGAATGTATTTAATTGATGTAAAGTTATAGTACGCCATGTCCCTCAAATGTGAAACTGGGAAAATGAGGTTCAAAAGTATGACGATAATATACCCTATGAAAGCGTAGTCAAAAGCCAAAATAAGCTTATCCTACAAAAATAATACATGATCAAGAACATATTTCTGAATGAACTATTTATAATGAAATTCTTAAGTAAAAAGTGTAATAGGATAGTAATTTACATCAATCTGTTGTATTACATACCTCGAATTAAATGAGTTATTCACAAATTATTGAATTTTGAGTAATATTCCGATGGTTACTTATTTTTTGGTTAAATATATTTTTGAAAATTGTTATTTCTCAAATTGAATTTAGGTTATTCATATAAAATATTCACTACCAAGTTGTAATTTTTTCACTTTTAGCAATGCAAAAAAGGACATAGCAGGATATAATTCTAACATTTAATTAACGTCACTATTTTAATAAATAATTGTAACAGCTGAGGAAATAAATTCCAAAGAAAAATTTATTTAAAAAAAAGTTTACAAGTGTCTTTTGTTTACATTCTTTATGCTGGAAAAATACGTGTCCCTGCGCGCACATAACCTGACCCACACATCACTTTTACTGCATTTCGCGCAATTTTCAATATGCATTTTAAGTGCATCATCGGGAATGTTACCCTTTCGAAATATTAAACAGGGTTATGGAAATGAAAGAAAATGATAGTTACATTCTAAGTACGACTTGTACCGACTGTCACTTTTACAATTTCCAAAACAGCACCTCTTGGCCGCACCAACCTTTTTTCTTTTGAATAGATTTTCTCCTGGTAGATCAGAAATTTTTCGTGGGAAGTGTTTTAATTTCTAATTACTCGAAATATTTTGTTTACGTTTATATTTACTATTGTCACATACGTTTCAGGGAGGAACTGCTCGAAACTCACGGATGTGCTATATATTTTTCGCGCTTGCGCAGCATCGTTTTCTTAAATAAAAAGGTCTATATGTGACGTGCGCCGAAGAAAGGGGGCTTACTCTGGAAAGCAAGATTTTTCAGGACGAGCGGTCGAAGTCGACCCGATAGACGCGACTTTTAGGAGAGAGGGAAGACTAAGGAAATTTTCCGTCTCCACTTGCCACTACATTCTCACGCATTTGGCGGCGCTGCTCACGGACGGGGTATAGATGAGACGCGGAGATGTAGTGGTGAGTGGTGGGAGGTGTTTCACGGGATCTCGGGCTCTCGAGCGAAAGCACGATTTCTCGGGTACCTATCAACTCAATTATTAGCAATAATAACGCTCGGAAATTTTTTTCGATGGTTTCATTAAAAAGAGCAACTCAAAAACTATCGAAAGGTGTAAAAACCTCGATTTCGATTTTTTGAGAGTAAGCCACCTTTCTTCGGCGCACGTCACATACGTCTAATTACAATACATCTAAGATTCGAGTATAAATTCCCATTTAAAATCTAGCTTAATTATCTCGCTTCAAACTGTTCAGGCTCAGAAATATTATCAAATAATCTTGCAATTCAAGCTCAATTAACAGTTGTATGAATAGTACTTATACTCAATGAAATATAATATATTTTTGTCAATTAATTTACACATTTGGAGTTTTTAAGATTTAAAATCCGCGCGCTGATCTGTTGGGCGAAAGCGTAAAAGCAAAATGGTTATCTAGCCTATCATCGGATTTGGGAGTCTAGCAACTCTTGCACCATATACCTCTCATTATCTGACAGCAAAGTGTCATATTTCCCAAAAAATGTGCCATTTGTATGTATACCATTAAGCCATTTCCCTTTCGGGGTTGGCGTGACACTACCCAATTCGGGTTTACTTCAAATTTACTTCAAAATAAAGCGAAAAACATTATCCTTATACCGTAATTGCCATCGTATGGCTGTCAGTCAACCCATTTCTATCTAGGGACATTTTCTCCATAGCGTCAGCATGTGTTACGTCCAGATTTTGCGGAAGTAGGAACTATTCCGCCGGCTCCAACGATGATTGGACGATGAAAAGTCCCAGGGGTTCGTTGCTGACTTCGTATGACTTGAAAGCCAAAACCGCGAACTCTTTAGATGAATATAGGAATTCCCAATAATGTTTAACTCAATTTATGGTCGATTCACAAATTATATATATTTTTGTAACTTCACTACACAGTTTGTTCTTAAATTAACTCACAGATCAATTACAGCGTCGAATTATATTGTTCTTTATGTTTAAACGCGCGCGTTCAAGCCAGATTTAAATTATGATTTAATTCAATAATTTAAACTCGATCAAATTTAATTGGATTCTAGGTCCGATTCCGAATTTGCCTCTAACTGTGATCGCGGCAGAGTGTATTGGATGAAACCGTTCGGGTTATACACTATAATTACGATAAAATTTAGTTCCTCGTAAACACGGCAGATTTGGAAGGGCTGATAGTTTACATCCGGAAAAATCTCCAAGAGATCAAACAGAATGCTATCTGGAGCAGTCATTTATAGAACTTACCGACAATTTGAAAAATAAATATAGCGTTATACAACGGTTGAATGCTTGAAAGCGGGAAGACCTTTTTCTCACTCTGGTGCTTTGAACGCGCGCTCCTATATTTATAAACTTGAATCCGATGACGTAGAAGGGTTCGCACTTGACATGTCGTCACTAATAGCCAATCAGAAATTTGGTTTTACATCGATGTCGACATCATCCACCAATCAGCATGTGGGTGACTCCACCCTTGACGTCATAAAATTGGGCGGAGATCGGTCCATGCTGATTCATGGATCACATCCTATGATTCAACCCTACTCCCTTGCTATCGCGGATTTTTGGCGCCTGTTTGTCGCAGCTTAATCTTAAACGGAAGCTCTTAATTACTATGACTAATTTCTACCGTACTTTTACCTATTAGAAAGAGAGAGAAAGAGAAAGTTTTTCATCATTGTACCGCTTCCTGAAAATTATGACTAATTGATTTCCCCAATTCATTACTCAATTGCATTTCTAGGACCAATGATGCAAATTGATAAGTTCCCATCATACTATGAAAATACAATGAATTCTAATCAATCTCAATATTCATTGAGCGACCATTTATTCTACATGAGTCGTTCCTTTCCATTTATATTCGAAATTAGTTTCATTTCCGCGCTCACAGATGGCGTCGTTTGACTTGCGAAAAGTCAAGGCTCTTTTATACCTTCCGTCAATCGGTCGTCGACCAACCAATGTATCGAAATATCCATTCACACCTCCGCAAAATTCAGTGAAATCTAGTAATATTTTAATAAACTTTCAGTGAGTTTTAGAATATAACTAAACTATTACTAGATTAAACTGAATTTTCCGAAGGTGTGAATGGATATTCCGATATGTTTGTCGGTCGACGACTGATTGACAGAAGGTGTAAAAGAGGCTTCACACGACGTTACAGCATGGTGGTGGCACTCCCATGTATAGTTTTGAAGGCATTATGTTTTAGTGTCCGGGGGAACCGCTAGGTAGCGCTGAGAGTCAGTACAACGCAATGCGCATGTGCAACCATAATATTTTCAAATATTTCGAAGTCTCGAAATTGGACATTAGTCGAAGTGTCAAATTGAATTTGTTGGGTTAACCTTCCAGTGGGCAGAAAACCATGAACATCCCGAGAATGTCCTCGGGACGTTCCTAGGTGTTCAATGTCAGGCCAATCAACGTCTCTAAGACGTACAATGTCCTAAAGATGTCCTAAATACGTCTAAAAGCCATAGTAAATTCCCGGGACATCTTTCGCACTAGCATTAGACGTCTTAAGAGCATGCCTAGGATGTCCAAAAGACGTTTCGCAGGGATGTCCCGAAGACGTCTCTAGGACATCCTTAATTTTTTGCCTACAGGGCTTTTTGTATAAAATTTGATTGATAAGTATTGAATTAAGAAAGAAATAACTATTTGCTTGATTTGAGGTTACTTTGCTGTTTTCATATTTCGAAGCAGTAACAAATAAATTAAAAAGGACATGAATAAAAGTCTTTTTGAGAGATAAGTAACTTTCTTCTTCAAGAAATTTTGTTCGTCCGTAAAAATTTTTTTGTTAGAGAAATAAAAAATATTATTCTAAAAAATAATCTCAAATTTACACAGATAACAATTGTGCGACGCAGATCACCCGCAGATTGTGATTGTCAGGTTCTGCGTGCAATAACGCACTCATCTCGCCAGCATGGACTGTCGAGCACACATCTGCGAGCGCTATGAGTCACATTTTGCCAACACACTCTGCATCACACAATACCGTGAGAATGTGACGCAGAGTCTGCAATCACTATGAGGGCAGAATTCTTTCTAATAATATTTAATTTTTCTATAGTTATTACTTATAAAATTAATTGTTATTGGAAAGTTATATAAACCATTTTTAAAACAATATTGAAATTTTTTAAATAATTTTTTTTTAATTTTCTGGATTTTTGGAAATATTGAAAAAATTTTGGGATTTTTTTGAAACTTGCAATGTTGGAAAATTGAAAACTTTAAGTATCGTTCTTTTTCCGGAAATGTAAAAAAATATAAAGTATCCAAAAATTTACTTTATTTCGAAAAATTGTCAAAATTTCCAAAATTAGGATTTCCATCTTCATTTTTTTTTCTGGCAAAATTAATTTTTAAAATATATCCAAATTTTTGTTATTCTTAAAGTTATATCGCGCATTTTCTTTGTCGGTACCGGTATTTATACACAACCTTGTTAAAAAAAATATTTATCTCCTCCATGTTTCCAGGCCATCCTGAATGTATTGAATATTATAATAATAAATTAATGAAGTTCGTCAAATCAACATCAATATTACAAAAAATTAATTAGTCCACTCAAATGAAGATTTCTTTGAAAATTATAGTTTTTTAAAATTCGCGGGAACCATTTCTCGAGGAATGCGCGCGCATGCCGGCAAATGTCCAGTTTGCGAATTTCATCAAGCTCGCAAGTGAGTCGCGTCGTTTTCGCAATTATTTGCATCATTTTGTGCTGCATGGTTAGATAACACGGATTAAAAGTCAAGGTCACTATTTTCCTTTGTTACATACAGGTCGCACGGCGTGAAAATCCAGCGCAACATACAAACGCGTGACATAGTCCAATTTCTTAATAATGATAAAATTGGGTTATGTTTTGTGCAGTGATTTTTTTTACAACTTTCATTACATCGAAAGATTTCACTATTTTCAAAAAATCTTGGAATTGCGGTTTTTTCCCATGAAATCGTAATTCAAGACGTATGGTTCGCCGGTACATGTGCACGCATGCGTGCAAATGTACCGGCGAACCAACATGATATTCCTTTTTGTTCTCATTTTAACCCGTAGAGTCCACGCTACATCTGCGTATACATAAAGTCCACACTAGTGCGAATTGGAATTTCGCATTTTTGAGCATTGACAATTCTCTCAAAATGCAAAAAAATCCAAATTAGAAGTAGTTTTTATATTTTTGTCGTAGATATGCGTCGGATCTGCAAGCGATATGTGTAACAGATCTGCTAGCGATATGCGTAGCAGATTATGCGTCAAATTCTGCTAGACATATGCCAGGCATATGATGACGCATATGTCTCATCAGGTGAGAGCACAATCTGCGCGTCGATCCGCAGATCTGCGTGCATATACGCCATCAGTGTGCTAACAGAATGTTATCTGGGTAAAGCCAATTAATTATTTACATTACAACAAATTATACTTCTAGTATATAAATATATATTTTACTTATGAACAATCTTTTTATATTTAAAAATATTAATTATTTTGAAAGTTTATTTACACGAAATTAAGTGAAATTTAATATTTACGAGAATTCGGGGAAAGTAGAATTTAGAAGCAATTGCTGTCAGGGATTTGTAGGTTTATTTACTTATAGTGTCCGAAAGAACCGCTAGATGGCACTGATTTTGAACCCAAGTCTTCAAAACGATACATGGGAGTGTCACCACTATGAGCGTCAGTATCTAACAGTTGATGATGATTCCACAATAGGATTGAAAAACCGACATAGCATTGACTTGACGTAGACTTGACATGGCAGTAGCGTGGACGCGATGCGCGCGCATGTATTGCCAACTGCTTTTATGTGTCGTTCGCGTTCCGCTGTTCCATAGAATCAAGATGAAAATGGCCGACACAAGGTTCCGTTCCATGTGAGAAACTCATGAGAGTGAACGAGACAAATAGATCAGTCCGTCTCTCTCACTCTCATGAGTTTCCGCTTCATGCCGACGTTTTATGCCCACATGGGACTCCCGCATCATGTTTTGATTTTTTCAATTCAGGGGCATGACACGATTATTATGATTATAGTTCCCAATTAGACTCAGCGGGGAAAATGCAAAACTGCAGCGCTGCTCGCCTTTCACCCAATTATCTCATTCAAATTTAAATGTAATTTTATAATTCATGAACTTTTTCTATTATATTCACATTTATAAAATTGTAACTCGATATAAACATATCTTTTCCTAGTTATGAATTAAACATATATAAATTACATCAAAAGAAGGTCTAATTTATGTTAACAATATTCGATTCTTTTGTTCTCTTTTTATTTATATTATGCACTGTGATCATGTATACCTTAAAGCGTAAAATATAAAACGCGAAGTAGAAAAATACCGACATATATAATATTAATTATAATATATAATAATTATAATTATAATAATAATTAATATTAATGTCGGTTTTGTGGTAGTGCTACAGCAGGGCTCACAACTTTCAGCTGGTGCTGGCTGCCACAAGTGCATGACTGCCACGTTTTTTTCTGTCATTTTTTCTACGTTTTCCAGGAATTGAGCGTAAGGTTACGGTCACGGTGAACTAAGCCCAGCGTCCTTCACACCGGGCGGTCTGAATGTTTTTGCACTCAATTTTAAAATACATTTTATTCCAAATTTCTATTTAATTTTCAAATTTGTAAAATGAATCAATGTCTTCTGCAAATTTAACCTGAAATGAAAGTTTCAAAAAGGAGGTAAAGTTGGAAAAATTTGGAATTAGAACTCATGAAGAATAAAGAAAAACTACCAAAAAATTTAAATTCAGACAATTCCATTAGGGAGGACTTGAAATTGAAAACTAAATTATATATTGAAAAGTAAAAGCTCCTAAAATTATCAAAATCTAAATGTTGATCAAATTTAAAAAATTATGACTTAACGTAAAAATTGATTATACAAAACTTTCTGAAATCAAAGAATAAATTCACCTTTATTTTCACCGTTCGCAATGGAAAACTTTTCAATTATAAACCTTTAAAATTGCATTATTTTAAATCTAAAGTAATGTTTAAAATACAAAGTAATTTTAAATGGGAAATTTTTCCAAACAGTTGCACATTTGAAGCTCAGTGGAAAAAAACAACAATTTTTCTATTAAACAATTAAATAATTTCTTCAATTATTGATGTTTTGAATTTTAGAATTCTGAATTTTGATGGTAATCGCTAAATACTCAATTTTTCCCTATTATAACGGCGATAACACGCTGAAAACACCAGTTCTCGTAAGATCACTGAAGTTAAGCAGTGTTGGGCGCGGTTAGAATTCGGATGGGTGACCGCTCGGGAATACTGCGTGCTGATGGCCCGTTGTGGATGTGGTGAGCCCACACTAGTAGTACTAGTAGTAAATAATCCACCTAGAAACACTACCCGAATCGGGTAGTGTCACGCCTACCCCGAAAGGGAAATGGCTTGATGGTATAATGGTATAAGTTGAAACTTTGCGATTAAAATTGAAATGGTTGAATTTCAACAAGTTTAATGTACAATTGAAAAATCGTTAATTTCTGAACGATCAAGTTTACTTAAAGTAATAGAAATTTCTAAGGGTTTCGGCACATTAAAGTTTTAATACCCCAATCTTATATAAAATCTTATAATCTTATATAAAATCAAAACAAGAATCTGAAAAGATTGTAATAATCACTCGTAGTATGCAGTTTAAGGAACTAAAATAACACTCACGTTTTCAATGTATGGAATTTCTTTTTTTTCGATCCACTCTACTGAAAGTAAATATATGCATTACAGTTTACTGAAATATTTTCTGAAAAAACTTGATATTATCTTATAAAATAAAATAAAATTATTTGAAATTGTTCCTGTGCAACTGGACTTGTATTGGACTTAATTGGGCTCAAAAATATTGTTCATTGGAATCCCTCTCTCGAATTTGAATTACAAAAAATTCTAAATTTGAATTATACAAATAAACTGTAGTTACTTTAATTTTTTTTTGACATATGCAAAAGTATATAATTTTCATTCAAAAACTGACTGTTTACTTGGAAATCTAACTTCAAAATTCACTTGTCGCATTTTCTTATACATTATTGAAAGCAGATAATTTTTATTTACACAAAGGTATATCAAAGAAATCGAAGAGTAGGACATTTATATAAAAAATAGCTGTAGGGCATTTTTTACATAAAATTAATCATAAATACTTTACTTACTGCAAAGTAGTAGCTAATCTAAGCTCCGTTGACAGTGGTCGCCTTAAACTACTTTTCACTAATCTTGGTGCTAAAATTTCATGTAATTTTCCAAATTGCTCTACAGTCAATCTTGTCATTTTAATAAATTCCTCTTCGTCACAATTTGCATAATACAAGAACAAAGTTTCGTAGGCACCAAACTGATCACGCATTTCTTCAGTGAGATGTGGTTTCACCCACCAACGACGGAATGTTTCTCTTTGCGTGCAGTAATTAACATACTGTTTCATTATTTGTAACCACTGGTAAGCAATTAATATCATCGGAAAATATTCCAACATTTTATTGTCAAAACTTCCACACTGTAAGCACTACCACAAAACCGACATTAAAGCAACCCTGCACGTCATATCCTCACTTTCAATGAAATCAAATGTCAAAATATAACCTTTAAAATTTCTTTACGTACTACCCGCCTACCGTAACAATTTTATAAACAGTTTTAGAATTTTTTTTATGAACTCCCTCTGTTGGATGTCGGTATTTTTCTACTTCACGTTTTATATTTTACGCTTTAAAGTATACATGATCACAGTGCATAATATAAATAAAAAGAGAACAAAAGAATCGAATATTGTTAACCTAAATTAGACCTTATTTTGATGTAATTTATATATGTTTAATTCATAACTAGGAAAAGATATGTTTATATCGAGTTACAATTTTATAAATGTGAATATAATAGAAAAAGTTCATGAATTATAAAATTACATTTAAATTTGAATGAGATAATTGGGTGAAAGGCGAGCAGCGCTGCAGTTTTGCATTTTCCCCGCTGAGTCTAATTGGGAACTATAATCATAATAATCGTGTCATGCCCTTGAATTAAAAAAATCAAAACATGATGCGGGCGTACCATGTGGGCAGAAAACGTCGGCATAAAGCGGAAACTCATGAGAGTGAGAGAAACGGACTGATCTATTTGTCTCGTTCACTCTCACGAGTTTCCCACATGGAACGGCACCTTGAGTCGGCCATTTTCATCTTGATTCTCCGGAACAGCGGAACGCGAACGACACATAAAAGTAAGCAGTTGGCAATACATGCGCGCGCATCGCGTCCACGCTACTGCTATATCAAGTCTACGTCAAGCCAATGCTATGTCGGTTTTTCAATCCTATTGTGGAAACACCATGACACCCATACAATGCGCTGGCGAAAAACGCTATTACGCTCCCAAATCGTCTCCATGTAGATACAGCTATACTCATGACTTGCGCAAGTCAGCAACTTGCGGATCTGTAATCGTGTGAAAGGGCCCTCATAATGCAAAACTAATCGTATGGTGCTTTCACACCTCTGCCTGCCTGGGGCAGGCAGAAAAGTTGTAAGAGTAAAAGAGATAGAGAGCGCAAAATTGGACAAAAAATACTCTCTATCTCTTTTACTCTTACAACTTTTCTGCCTGCCCCAGGCAGGCAGGCAGGCAGAGGTGTGACAGCACCATTAGGTGGCAGCACCGAGCCGAGTACCAGACCCTCTGTCAATGAGATACGTATTTCAAGAAAAGAAATTTCGTTATTAAGCATAAAGTGCCATTTATACCTTGTAAACATAACGAAATATATTCTTCCAACTTTTTTATCAACATTTATCATATAGCATTCGTAAAAGGTTGATAAATCCTTTTCTGACTGTCACATGCAATTTGAGGTTAGGTTTACTACAGCTCACCATCCCTGCTGGAAGTAAAGAGATAGAAAGAGATAGAAATTTGGAGATAGAAAGAGCTAGAACTTTTCTATCTCTTCCAAGTATCCATTTTGCATCCCCAAAACGCTATCTCTTCCTATCCCTCAGTGTCTATCTCTTCCTATGCCTCAGTCTATCTCTATTTCTGATAACATCTATCTCTTCCTATCCCTCAGTCTATCTCTATTTCTGGTAATGTCTATATCTTTCTATCTCTACGTAGAAAATTTTTTAATCCCTTTCTATCCCTAAATCTTTCTCCCTGACTAGAAATTTGTATCTCTTTCTATCCCTAAGCCTATCTTTCTTTCTCTAATTTGTTTATCTCTTTCTATCCTTGAGTCTATCTCCACGATAAAATTTGTATCTCTTTCTATCCCTGAGCCTATCTTTCTTTCTTTAATTTTGTATCTCTTTCCATCCTTGAGTTTATCTCTACGATAAAATTTGTATCTCCTTCTATCCCAAAGTCTATTTCCCTTCCAGAAATTTTTATTTCTTTTTATCTCTCACTCTATTTGTCCCTGCTATATATTTTAAACTTTTATAGATTTATCACTTTTGTTCTCTATTATTCTTTTGTTTTCTATCCTTCAGTCTATTTCTCCATACAAAATGTTTGTCTTTTTCAATAACTGAGATCCCCGCGTCATCTCTCCTTACCAGAAAATAAAGCAGTTTACCTATCGTTATATAATTTTCCACAATGATGTTTATACTTAGGAAAATAATCATCCTTATAGAAAAGTGATACAAGACGTTTTCAAACTGAACTACTTATCTTTTATGGAAAGGACAGATGTGGATCTATCGATGCATAAAGATACAAAACTTTAGAATGTAGAGATCGACATAGGATACAAAACATATGAATAATAAATCCAAGTTTAGAAAAAGATTAAAATTTCTAGTAGGGAGAAATAAAAACTAAGAGATATAAAAAATTAGATGGAGACATAAATTGAAAGATAAAAAAATATAAGTAATGAAGGGCACGAAAGATATATTCAGATACTGAAAGACATTCATCAAAGTCAAAGATTCTTCAAAAAAGCTCATTTTCTCTTATTTCTGAGTAATTTTTTATGGGGACGGCGACTGATACTTGCGGCCGCTAAGGTCGCTAGTGCGCCTGGTGATACACAAGACGACGGTTCCAACGGTGGTAACGTCTGCTATTCGAATTATATCAGTCCATCATAACGCAGCTTTGAGGTGATTGCTTCAAGCACTATTCTCGAAATGCCAGGTCTGCATGTGGCATTTGGGTGTACAAATAAAGGAGCAAATCGCTTTCCAAATAACAAAAAACTAAGGAAACCGTAGATAATGCGTTGTTCTTGTGTACAAGGTACATCACCACTCACGGTGCTGCCCTCTCAGCTGAGCTTGACAAATCGCCGTCCCCATAATACAGAGCATTTCCATTTTATTTTAAAATGAATTTTTGATAAATAAACGTTTGAAATTTTTGTAATTTACTTTATAATTTATTATAATATTCGAACACATAAATATATACTATAATGATCCTTCTTTATAGGTACGTATATATATCTATATATATATTTAAGAACACAAACGTTAAATATGCGATAAATTACATTATCGTAAATATGAATTATTTTTAAAGTAATGCTTTTCAAATCAACGGCCATGCCAAGCTGAAAAAACCAGTTCTCGTTAGATCACTGAAGTTAAGCAGTGTTGGGCGCGGTTAGTACTTGGATGGGTGACCGTCTGATACTACTGCGTTGCTGTTGGCGGTCGTGGGTGTGGTGAGCCCACACTTGTAGTTATTTACTACAAGAAACTATCCACCTAGAAACACTACCCGAAAAAAAAAAAAAAAACCCTGTGATACTGCCCATAAAACTTGTAATCATATCCGACCGGAGTAGAATCTCAAGGTTGCACTTCTTCGTCGCTTTCTACAATAATAGCCTCAGCTTTATCTTCTTCATTCTTTCCATCCACGTTTTTGGCGTCATTTGCCGTTTCCTCCACATCAATTTCAGATAAATCACTCATCTCCAGGTTCGGAATTGTTTATTGTTCCTTCAAGACTATCAATAACTTGACTTTCAGTTGTATCGCTTACTTTGGAAGCTGGAGAATCATCTTCACTGTTGCTTTTTTTATTGGAATCTAATGCAGAAATAAATATATGACTTCATAATGAAGGAATATTACTCACGAAAGAAAAATAAAATGTCTAAGGTTTTAGAACGCACCAAGAACTTTTCTGCAGTGTCTAGATCTCAACTTGGTAATATATTTGCTGATCACACTTGGGACTTTATTTCGAAAGAACTGTATACTTACAGAATCATAGGGTGGGGTGCAAGTACGCGCCCAGTTTTCAAAAGAGTCTGAAAATTAAAAGAAATTCAAAACACTCGGTATAAAAATATATATAAATATAATAGATTATAATATATAATACATAGAAATATAATTTAAAAAAGTTGCATCTAAAAATGAGAATAAGTCACTTTCCCAGTGACACTGCTATTTATAAGTGTTTGAAATCCAAAGGAGGCCTCAGCTAAACTGTTTATAAACATCTGAGGAGTTTTAGCTGTGACTAAGACGAGATCATATTTACTCTTCTTCATCCAAACGTTGCGCCCCACGTGAATCTGAAATAAGTAATTCAATTGAAGAACATTCCACACAGATAAACATATAATATGCATATTATAGTAGGTTCTTACTTTCTCTCCTTTAAAAGCCCCAACTTTTTCCAAATTTTCTTTTCCAGCTGCATATGCATTTTAATTTGTGGAGTGTTTTGCAACTTAATTATTATACTTTTTACGATGGTGCGTCTGCCTGTATCGAAAGTACATATTTAAAAACTGATATATTTAATATTTTATCAATAATTAAATAAAAAGAGGAATTTTTTATACGTACTGTCCAAATCATCAAGCCTTGATAACATTTTGTCTTGAAGACCTGCATTGCATCGAGTTAGATCTGCTATTTGACTGTCTTTCTCCTTCAAGTCTTTCTTTAACATCGCCACCTCTTCCCTCAGCAACACGTTTTCTGATATTTATCGTCGAAACTATCACTTCCATTATTGTTCATTTTAAGCTATAATTCATTAAAAGATAAATAATTACGAAATCAAAACATACGTTAATTTTGACAAATTTTTCGTGTTGCAATATAAAAATTTGGTCTGTATGATATATATATTTTTACAGTGTTTAATATGATTACCTTTTTATTAGCAGAAAGCCCTGAAGTTTTTGTACTAATAGTACTTTTTGGTGTTTGCTTTTTATGATCCTGATGCTATATAGACAACAAGAAGCATTAAACCATTCATAAAGTCGATCATAGGAAGTAAAAGAAGTTTCAAAAGGCAAAATAATAAATGATCAATTTAAAAAAATTGAAGTGTAAAAGTTTTATATATCAGACGAAATAACATATCTCATCGTCGTCGGTCTCCTGGTCTGAATGTTCAATAGGACTGATGTCACTGTTTGTGTCCGAATTTGTTCCGCGATTATACTTTTGTGCCAATCTATTTAATTTTGACTTTGCCAAGCCTGAAAGGTCTTCCTTTGGAGACTGAAAATCTCGTTTCTTTTGAGGAGCACTCTTCTTATTATTTCGTATCTCCATCTCAGACTCGGAAGTAGTAGGTTGGTCCGCTTTACTTAAAGGCGGGTATTTCAGTCTTCCAGAGCTTATTTTTTGCAAGGCTTCCTTTTTCGTCTCAAAAATATATAATTATTTTTATCGAAGTACCTAAGTATGTCTAAAGTTTACACACACACACACACACACACGCGCGCGCGCGCGCGCAATTTTAATTCAGATAGAAATAATAGGAGATAGATTAGATAGATAGAGATGGGCAGGAATAGGCGAGATATAGAAAGAGATAGAGATGTGGAGATTGAAAGAAATAAGAGAGGACGGTGATTGATAAGGAGATAGAAAGGGATAGGCGGAGACAGACAAGAGACAGAATGAGATAGAGAAGAGAATATTTAAAGAGGTAGGTGTGGATGTAAATAATTGATTTGGAGATAGAAAGGGATAGACAACTGGAGATTAAAAGTGATAAACCCAAATGGAGATAGAAAAGGAGATAGAAAAGGATAGACAGGTTTTTAAGGAGCAAGAAAGAGATAGAAAAGAGAAGATTCAAAGAGATAGGTGTGGATGTGAATGTATATGGAGATAGAAAGGGATGGGCATGAATAAGCAAGATATAGAAAGAGATAGAGATGTGGAGATCGAAAGAGATAAGAGAGAAAGGTGATTGCCAAGGAGGTCGAAAGAGATAGAGAAATGGGGATTGAAAGAGGTAGGATAGAAAAGTGATTGATAAGGAGTTGGAAAGAGATAGGCGGAGATAGACAAGAGATAGAAAGAGTTAGAAAAGAGGAGATTCAAAGAGATAGGTGTAGATGTGAGTTGATATGGAGATAGAAAGAGATAGAGAAATGGGGATTGAAAGAGATAGGAGACAATGGTGATTGACAATGAGATAGAAAGAGATAGGTAGAGATAGACAAGAGATAGAAAGTTCTAGAAAAGAGGGGATTCAAAGTGATCGGCGTTGATGTGGATTTAGATGGAGATAGAACGAGATAGAAGAAGATAGACAAGGGAAAGAAGGAGATAGAAAAGAGGAGATTCAAAGAGATAGGTGTGGATGTGAGTTAATATGGAGATAGAAAGGGATAGATAACTGGAGATTGAGAAAGATAGAAAAGATTTGAGATTGTCAAGGAGATAGAAAGGGATAGACAGGTCTATGCAGAGATAGAAAGTGATAGAGAAGTGGGGATTGAAAGAGATAGGAGAGGACGGTGATTGGCAAGTGAGTAGAAAGAGATAGAGACGTGGGGATTAAAAGAGATAAGAGATAACGGTAATTGACAAGGAGATAGAAAGAGATAGACAGGAATAGGCAAGATATATAAAGAGATAGAGAAATGGGGATTGAAAGAGATAGAAGACAATGATGATTGACAAACAGATAGCAAGAGATAGGTAGAGATAGACAAGGGATAGAAAGTTATGGAAAAGAGGAGATTCAAAGAGATAGGCGTTGATGTGGATTGAGATAGAGATAGAAAGAGATAGACGGAGATAGACAAGAGATAGAAGGAGATAGGCGGAGATAGACAAGAGATAGAAAGGTATAAGCGGAGATAGATAAGAGATAGAAAGGGATTAAAAAGAGCAGATTCAAAGAGATGAACGTGGATGTGGATGGATATGGAGATAGAAAGAGATAGAGGAGATAGGCGAGAGATAGAAAGGGATAAACAATTTTTATCCCTTTCTATCTCAGAGATAGAAGGAGATAGAAAGAGATAGGATGTCTATCTCTTTACTTCCAGGAGAGATATATCCTATTGTATGTATAATTTCCACTGAAAGTATAAAATACCTTCGTATATAAGTACTAGACATTCATTTAAAGATTATTTACTCTCATATATTTAATTATAAGCAACCGTACACCTAGCACCATATTTTTTCCGTCTCTCATCGACAGAGGGTCTAGTACTCGGCTCTGTGCTGCCACCTACGATTAGTTTCGCGTCATGAACCTCATTGAGATGCGTATCTATGATTCCAAATGTATGTGTTCCTGTCCATTCCTATAGGTGCAATGTATGGATAGGCATATGAATGGATACGTAAATGATCGGTAAGTACATCACCGAGTGCTGTGTGAAGGAAGGTCACTTATGTGCCTTCATTCGTAGAGTACGGGTGAATTCGGGTCTTCGTGGTTTACTGGTCTCGTAAGAACTCGACCTACCACGCACACGCAGTCGACTGCACTCCTGACCTAACCTGTCCCCTCGCATGCCGTGAATTGCATTTGGCGATTGAAGTATACGTACATAAAATCAAATATGGCTAGCTTAACACCAAGTTCGGGTGGTCCTCTTGCTAAATTATCCGTGTTAGTTGCTGCTCCCGAGGATGGTCTTCGTCTTATCACCTCAATTCTTCTAGGTAACACGTTTTACCGTTGATTCGCGTACAGCAAGTCTCATCTTTCAGTGATTGTTCTTGAATATTATTGCGTTTTCATTGAGGTACCCCGGAAAAATTATAATATATGTTCGTGCATATTGTGCGTGTTTGTCGTGCATATCACAAAGGGAATTTGTATGACATCAACTGACAGACGTATGACGCTTTCGATTCAAGTGATGCAAGAAAGAACGCGAAAGTAATTATAAGCACTGTTATATTGCTTTCGTTTGTTCTATCACTAAATTTTTAAATAATCTTAAGAACCCTGCAAAAAACGTCGTATTGAAAAGTATTAAAATGTATTGCCATTTTGAATGCGATTCAATTCTGTTTTCTGTTCCGAAAAAAAGATTTTAAAAGTATTAGTTCGTACTGGTGCGCATTACACTTCATCACGGTGAATGCGAGACGACAGTGTCGATGATTCGCATTACAAAGTATTGGTTCGCATTCAACTTCAAGACGCCGAAGGCTAGATCTAAATATTAAGAAATTATAAAAAAAATCAAGCGGTTCCTGTTTATTGTGGAAATTTCTTAAAATAATGGAAAATAAATATATAAATATTAATAAATAAATAACTACTTTATAAAATATTGAATAAAATTTTAATCTGCGGTTACGCATTCAAAAGTATTCCAATAACTTTTGGAATTTGCACAATTCAAACCAATGCGACATTTCGCATTAAAAAGTTTTCAATTCACGCACAAAATTCTTCTCATTCAATCGCATTTAAAATCATTAGAGTTAATGCGAACTCTCGCATTAAAAAGTTTTCAGTCGATAACAAATTTCGACTCATTCTATCGCATTCAAAAGTATTTAAACATATGTGAACTTTCGCATTGAAAAGTTTTCACCTCGCTCAAAAAATGAGTCTCATTCTTTCGCTTTGAAAAGGATTCAAAGTACTGCGAACTCTCGATTTGAAAAGTTTTCATTTCGCTCTGAAATTTTATCTCATTCGGTCGCATTAGAAAGCATTAAAACGAATGTGAAGTCTCGCATTAAAAAGCATTGCGTGCAAAAATTTTTATCTTTCGTATTCAAACGCATTCAGGAATTTAATGTTATATGAGAAGTATCGCATTTAAACGTTTTCGGCTAACCTCCAATGCGAAACTGACACATAACAGACTTCACGGAAACAAATCTTGAATGCGAAACAATACTTTTGAATTTTACGTTTCTTGCCGGGAATTGTTTGTTTATAAATGAAATTTAATGGTCCAAAACTGTATACAAAGAAGATTTCTTTCAGGCACGTATAGTCCTGTTAGGAAATATGGATTTGAAATATGAGCTGACAATATTTTGAAATGCATGATCACAGAATTTGAAAACTAATGATTTCTTTTTAAATGATCTCGTTGAATCATATACTATTTACAAGTATTTGACGACCCTGGCGAAAGTTTCGGATAGGAATTCATCCCTGACCAATCCTAAGTCATCCGAATCATTGCGGAATCTGTATTCGAACCAATCCGAGTTAATCCAAACCTGTCCGAAAAAAGTTCTACATTTCGTTCGATCCAAATCAGTTAAAAATTAATCCGACTCAATTCGAACTCGGATTGACCTGAACCGATTTTCAACCCGAGTGAATCCAATTCAATCCGAACTCGCATTCATTCATATTGAAAATCGGTTTAGGTCAATCCGAGTTCGGATTCATTTGGATTGAAAATTTGGTTCGGATTGAACCAGGTTGAGTCGGATTAATTTTTAACCTATTTGGATTGAACGAAATGTAGAACATTTCACTTTCTCATCCAGAGAAGGTATTAGATTTGTGTAAACTTTGACCACCCCGGTTGTTGTCAAATTTCCACGGTTGGACACCCCCTGAATCCAAAAAACAGGTTTTTACGAATTTGTCTGCCTGTACGAAGGTATGTCTGTCTCTACGTAGGTATGTCTGTCTGTGAGCACGATAAATTTCGAAAGAATTGACCGATTGGATTGGCCTTCGGTATACTCTTTTAGTCTCCTAAACGAAAGGTCAAGTTCGTTAGCCAGCCAATTTGGATAAAAATTCAAAAAGTGAGCGCATCTTGAAAATTTATAAGACCATTTTTTTCAAAATTTGAAAATTATGTGTGCGGCCGTTCATAGTACTCAAAAATTCAAACAATTTATTCTAATGACATTTTTCGATGAAATGAAAATTTTCAGTTACAGCATTTTCAAAATCCAAAAGAAGAAACGAAAATTAACATTTTCAGCCAAACGACGCACGATACGAAAAAAAGTCAAGATAAGAAAATTTTTTCTTTTTGCCCGTCCTACAAAAATATGATAACGACTTTTAGAATTTTCTTAAAAAGTCGAAAATTCACAGTTTTATCCGTAAAAAATAACATCAACCGTGAAAAATTCTGCCCGATAAGTGGGCACATTCTCATCAAAACTTTGCTCGATAAATTTTTTTTTCATCTCGTTTTATATTTCAAGAATTATGCTTGAAATAGGCGAAATACATATATGTATATGAGGGGCTGATAGCAAAAGCGGCGTAGAAAAATCGTCGGAGCAAAAAAGATTTAAGAACAATGCGGGCAAAAACGAGTTAAAAAGAAACAAGAATAACGAGGATTGTGTCGTATATTATAACATAAAAGTGTAATACAATGATAGACTATGATATAATCCATACCGTACTATCCTATCGTCATATTATAATACACGATACAATCTTCGTTATTCTTGTTTCTTTTTAACTCGCTTTTGCCCGCATCGTTCTTAACTCGTTTTTGCTCCGACGATTTTTCTAGTTCGCTTTTGCTATCAGCCCCTCATATGTATATATATGAATATATATGAAGGGTAGGGGAACAAAAGGGCATATCCCACAAATTGTTTGAAATTGGCTCTTACACATTTTTCAGTCCTGAACCAAACGCCGTTTCGAGGGTTTAAATCCAAAAAATCATAAAATTTTCTTTCATTTTTTAAAAATTCATCAAAGTCAGTCAAGGTCCTAACCCAAAGGGTACCGAGCGAGCAAAAGGGCCTAACCCTACATTGCGGTTTATTTAAACACGCTTTTTTCATTCGGTTCGTCTAGGTTCATTGCCACTCTATAGGTATGTGGTGCCATGTAGCGTGACTAGGTTGTATCAAAGGCTTTTGGGAAACTAATCGCGGTTGATATTATCGAATTTATATCATATGTTGCACGTGTTGATCGACAAAAAGAGCAAGGCAAGTAAACATTGTTTGGCTTTTTGTTTCTCATTTTTTTAGTGAAAGAATTTCGAAAAATTTCAAACGGGCGTTTGTTGATTAAAGTCTCACGGTCATTTGGTATTTTATCTAGGTGAGAATTTGGTGGAGTATGCCGCGGAAGCAAGCCGAGCGTCGCGAGATGCAGCGTCGGGGCTTGGAGTACGTGACGGAAAAAGAAAAAATCGTACGTGGGAAAAATCCTCCTGTCCAATTCGATTATTTTTATCAATATAAAAATAGCGCAAATTCATTGTTTACTTGATATATGAACCTTAGTCACAAAAATCATTATCATTTTCAACAGCAATAACAATAAACGAAAGCAAGATCAATAATACTATATAGAAAACAAAGTATCGCTCAATATAAAGCCTCTTTTACACCTTCCGTCAATCAGTCGTCGACCGACAAACATATCGGAATATCCATTCACACCTTCGGAAAATTCAGTTTAATCTAGTAATAGTTTAGTTATATTCTAAAACTCACTGAAAGTTTATTAAAATATTACTAGATTTCACTGAATTTTGCGGAGGTGTGAATGGATATTTCGATACATTGGTTGGTCGACGACCGATTGACGGAAGGTATAAAAGAGCCTTAATAGATGAGGTTCAGAAAAATGTACTAGACCGTAAATAATGAATTGTTCACACATTAGGCATTCCATCTTCCAATATGGCGATCCAAGATGGCCGAAGACCTGTGCATAAACAAACCGGCTATTTGCATGGGGTTTCGCAACATTTTTTTATTTAATTACTTTAAATGAAATTTCTGAGTTAAATTACAATGGTGATTTGTTGCATTGTAAACTGCGGAATGCAATCAGTGAGGGACAGAGTGTCTTTTTTCAAAATTCCGAGTATTATCGGACGAAATAACAAAAAATATAAAACAACTTACAGTGTGCAAGCCTATAGAAAATCAGGTGTATTAGAAAAAGAGGCAGATGAGGTAATCATGTTATCTGTGAAAAGACAAAAAGCCTGGGTGAATGCCATAAGAAGAGGCGAATTGAGTGACACTCAGTTAAAGAATTTTAGAGTTTGCTCAAGTCACTTTTTTTCAGGTAAGTAGAGGTTATGTTTATATATATACTTGTTATAGGAGATATGCACTACTCTTTCAAATGTAAATAAATTATTTATTATATTGAATATTTAAAAATGAATATTAATATTGAAATAATTTTTAAGGCAGACCAGCTGAATTATTAGACGTAAATAATCCCGATTGGGTTCCATGTAAAAATCTGGGGTACCAAGTTGGAGCTGCTGTTAAAAAGGAACTTGCTGTTCATAGATACAACAGATATCATGAAAGGGTAATACCAATTTATGCGAAATTTATTATAATTACTTTAAAATATTTTTATTTTTTAATTTTTATTTTATTTTTTAAGCAAAACATCAAAAAATGTTTACGTTACTGTTTTAGAGTAACAGGAATATGGAAATATTTTCTTCTCAACAGAGTTTTATTTTTAAAAATTATTTTAAACATTTTTATTTTCTTAGACAAAAGCAGGAAACGTCCTAGTGGAAAAAAAATGTGAGGGGATAAAAAAATTTGAGCAGGTAAAAGAGTCTGATGTATTAGAGCCCATGGAATCAAACTCAGCAGATTTTAATATTAATTCAAGTGATAGTGAACCGAAAATAAAAATCGATGAAAATCAGTTATTTCAAGATGCAGTTACACAAACTGATCTTGATTTGCAAGAAGTAGTGTATCTTTTCGCTAAATTATCAATTTATGATTCCGAGCTACGAGAAACAAAAGCTAAAATTAAAAAAATTGAACTTTCTGAAGAATCATTTAAAGAAGATGATGCTAAAGTTAAATATCTAACGGGATTAGAAAAGTTTAAAGTATTGGCCTCGGTTCATGAAGTCGTTTCTCCACTCCTGTTCACCCGTTCGAATACTGCACTTTCAACTTTCCAGCAACTATTAATGACTTTAATGAAATTAAGACTAGATTTACCGTTTAAGTACTTGGCCTACAGGTAATGTTTTAAATTCAGTAACTTTTTTCAAAATATGTTTTTTACTGATGTATATAATTTTCATCCAGGTTCGGGATTGCTCCACACACAGTGTCCAAATATTTCCGCAGGTGTATACATGCTTTATACTGTTGCTTTAAAGACTTGATTCACTGGCCGGACAGGAACACGTTAATGGCTACTATGCCTCAATGTTTTCAAGAAAGCTTCGGAAAAAAGATTTCCGTGATTATTGATTGCTTCGAAGTGTTTATAGAGAAGCCAAGGAAATTAATCTCCAGTGCAGAGTGTTGGTCTAACTATAAGCACCATAAAACTGTTAAGCATTTAATTGGAATTACTCCACAAGGTTCTATATGTTTCATATCCGAGGGCTATGGCGGACGTGCTAGTGACAAATTCCTGACTGAAAATTCAGGTTTTTTAGATTACATTCTGCCTGGAGCAGTTGTGCTTGCAGATCGAGGTTTTATGATAGAGGACTCAATCAATGAACTTGGAGCAGAAGTAAAGATTCCCGCTTTTACGAAAGGTATAAATTCAAAACTTAATTTTAAAACTGAATTGAAATTATCTTTAAAAGTTTCAATTTTTGTAACAAGATTTTATGCTTTTGGGATTTAATACGTCCAAAATTTATATTTTTACTTTTAATAGGAAAAAGCCAACTACATCCTAAAGAACTGGAAGAAACAAGAAGCATTGCTCACGTAAGAATACATGTCGAAAGAGTTATCGGATCTTTAAGACAGAAGTATAAAATACTTTATGGTACTATGCCAATCAGCATGCTTTGCACGCAGGAAAATGGTTTGTGCATGTATGATGAGATAGTTCATGTTTGCTGCATATTAATCAATCTATGTCCTTCTATGATTTCTAACACATAGATTGCTAATCGCACTGTCATATATATTTTAGAATATAATTCCACAGTTTCATTATTTTAATTCTAAGAGCACTTGAAGTGAATGTTTTATTTTAAAATTTTATTGTTTTATCTTTCTGATTTATATTTATTTGGGGCTGCACACTGTGCATGAGAAAGGTTAATGGCATGTGATACTTTGCCATATAAGCAAGTTAGTTCCTAGAGGTTTTTTTCACCAATTTTTAATTTTTTAAACAAATAATTGCGCACAGACCGCAGTCTTGGTCTTCTTTATGTCTATGCACAATTATTTTTTTGAAAAATTAAAAATTTGGGAAGAAATCTTGTAGAAGCTAAGTTGCTTATGTGTGGTTTAAGGTGAGTATTATGTGGTATGAGATTATTTCTATTTTGTTGTAAAAATTAGTTTTAAGAATGCACATTACAAATATAAAATAAAACTTTATTTCCACTATTCTTTTATTTTAGATTTACCACTGCCTTATTATGACTGTGATGAAAAATGAAATGAAATAAATTTTTCTTATTAAATAAAATGTTTACTTATTTATTCAGATTAGCGATTTCCAAAAACCTTTACAGAACATGTTCTGCAGAACCAAAATACTGAAGACAAATTAGATAAATTGATACATTCCACGTGAAACCACTGAATAGAACAGTCTTGATTTGCACATCGAAGCATCTCTCGGCCGTCATCGATTTTTCTACAATCACACCACAATTCTTCTTCAACTTCTTTTGATTGTGTATACCATCGAGCTAAAAGTTCCGGGATAATTACATCCTGATGAAACAATAAAGCTTTCTTAAGATTTATTCTTAGAAATCTGTCATCATAGTAAATCCTTTCAACATGTAAATATCTTCTTGACCATATTATGAAATCACAAAAAGAAGTTTGAGTTACGTACATTTGTAATTGAACTTGATAGTAATAATCATGTTTTCTATCTAGACAGAATTTGCCATCCTCGGATAATAAAAAACTATTTTGCATACAACTAAATGTTGCCAGATCAACTGTCGGATCTTTTAATCTATACGGGCATTTTATTTCGATGCAGCCCATACCACAACAATCACAAGAAACAAGACCATCAGGAGATGCTCCTACGGCAGGAGTTTCAGTCGACACTGTAAATCCTGATTTATTCAGCAAAAAATTTGCATGCCTAGGTCCAATTGTACATTCGTACTCTTTTCTTGCATCTTCTTCATGCTGCAATCCATAAGAGATAGCAACCGTTTTAAACAATTGTTTTTGAGGATAGCATATGGCTTTTAATAATGAGAGCGAAGGTTTTTCTTTGGACGTGTGGCAAACTTTCTTAAAATTTGAAGCCGTAATTCTGCCTGCTCGATATTTGTACCAGTTTGAAGATTTGCTTTGAAGTTTTGTTAATTTTTCTACATTTACTTTTTCTTCATCAGTTAAACTTAAGTCAATTTCAACATTTCGTAAATCGGCCAGTGAGAACGTTTCAAACCCTTCTTCGTAAAAATCTGTGAGGATCATAGGCAGATTATATTCTACATCTGGAATAACTTTCTTTGCAGCATGCGGCTGGACAACACTCAAAATTGCAGCAGATGAATCTGCTTCTTCTAATTTTTCTAAAAAGCTCTTCAAACTGAATCCATCTGAAGGAAGCATATTTTCCAGTCGAGGAGCTGAAAAATCATGAATTACTATTATTACTAATGGTTGGCAAGATTCTTTCAACATTTTTAATATTACTATAATGTATGAAAGTAAAACATTCTAAATCAGAATGTCTCTATTACGGACTCATAATTCATTTCGCTAAAGTTCATTTATTTAAACAAATTTGTATTTACTTAAAAGAAATGAAATTTTTTTCCTATTTATTATAAAGAAAAATTCACACCAGGACACTTGCTCTTCTTCCCCCAATCTATTTCCGACACTTTTTTTGGTACCACGTTTTTTGATACTGCAGGAACGGGCCAAATTGCCAGTTTATCTGTGCAAGAAGACGTTTCTTCGTCAGAGTTATTCCGAAAATGTAGTTGAAAGGCGAGGGCCGCTACGTGACTGCAAACCTCCCCTAATCCAGCCATGCAAGTGCAATGTGCACTCGAAATACTGCCATCCGACAGAATGATTAACCATGGTTTCAAGCTTTTTTCATTCATGCGTTGAGAATGTTTCACCTGTACAAAATGAAACAATGTTTAATTTTCTATTTTTATCATACATTTTTAGATTTTTATTGTTAAGGGCATGTGATACCTTAGAATGTGAACAACTTAGTTCCTACAGGTTTTTTTCTACAATTTATAATTTTTCAAACAAAAAAATTGTTCACAGACGTCCCTCTATATATTCTTGACGTCTCTGCAGAATTATTTTTTTGAATAATTAAAAATTTGGGAAGAAAACCTGTGGAAGCTAAGTTGCTTATGTGGTAAAGTATCACATACCCTTAAAATCATAATCATATTATTCCAAATGTAAAAACATACTGGCCAATTTTTTTCATTTTCTTCGTAAGGTTACATAGGTTTACAGATACTATAAATTATGCATTACTTTTGAATAAACACACTTATGAATTAAAATGATTACGTATAAATAAACATAAAAATTCTAAAATACTTTTAAAAATCATCAAATATTTCCTGCATTAGGGCTTCTTAATATATTTCCGAGATGACAAAATGACTACAACGAAATTTCTAACATACTAACCTCTCCGAGGACAATGAAATTTTCCTTCACGTTTTTGCACACTACTTTCTGTACAAAACCTGATTCATCATATTTAAAAGCTTCCAAACTTTTATAAGCTTTAACTTGCTGAGATGTGTAAAAGCTATGAGTAAAAATGAAGTAGCTAACAATATCAATAAAATGAACCGTTGGGAAGTTCATTTTACTAACACTCAAATTTTCACCCGTTATAGTGTACGGATCTATGCCGTCTACTATTCTTATTTTTTCATAGTATCTAGCTTTAACATCCGCACTCAGTCCTTCTAAGTAATCCTTCTTTGACATTTTTTCTGCACTTTTAATTCGAAGAAACTGCAAATCCCATTCAAATAGCCGGTTTGTTTATGCACAGGTCTTCGGCCATCTTGGATGACGTCACAACCTGAAATGCCTAATAGCTAATATATTCATTGCAAAATTATTATTGTATTTGCTAGTATTCATTGATAGAATTGCACCGCAGACCAGGGGCTCTATTCTCGAGTTTTTTTGGTATACGAATCTTCCGACTTTCGAATGACTTGCAATTAACTCTATTCTCGAACACTCACTAGCGGTTCGTATACGTAAAGTTTCGTACGAAATGCAACCAGTGGGTATATGCCACTCGAAACTTATATTCGTATACGAATTGAAAGTCTGATCATGTGCAGTGATTAAATTGTATGATTTGTGAGGCGCGCGGTATAAAAAGTGACAGATCGAGAGTGATCATAACAAAAGTTTTTTACAAATTTAATACAGTAAGTGGATTATGTATTGTTTAATTGTTGGTTCGAAGGTTGCGACACTTGGGAATATTTTACTTTTTTTCATACACATATACTAATTTGTATTAAAATTCTTTGTAAATTTGTTTCGTTTTGAGGTTAAAAAATAATTAATGATGTCGTGGGGCATCCCGAAAGTATATTCAGAAAAAAGCCGGCACATGAAAGCTCTTTTGGGTTGAAGTCAGTCGAGACACACCGCGATCAATGACATTTTCTTTAACCATCGACTTTTGTTTCCAATTTAAATTAATTAACCTACAAAAAAATGCAGAAAAAATCTACAATTTTATTTGGCTACCTAACCTCTATTGCCCTTTTCGCCATATTTGTCCTCACTAATATAATATTGCACAGAAATATGAACCAATTAAACATCATATCTATTGCGCAAATATTTAATATCATTCTAAAACTATAGAGCTGAAAATAGAAATAAACTTACCTTCAATATAATTTCACCCGGCACCATGTGCTGACAGCGAAAGCATTCGATTGTTAAATCATACACATTTTGGTGCATTTCACACACGACTCTACAAATGATTTCATTGGATCAAATTGTTTGTCACTAGTAAAACACTAGAATTTTGACGTGAGTTAAACTTGGCAACGCTGTTCAGTACAATCGTATACGAATAACTGGAATCGCAAATTCGAGGAGTGCTCGAGAATACGACTTCCTACTTGTATACGTAAGTTACCATTCGAAACTTTACGTTTAAAGCGTTTAAAGTAGTCCGGCTACTGGAAAAGCTAGTCAAAGCTACGTCCATTATTTTTTCTGGTATTTGGAATTAGATCCAAAATTTTGCCAGCTTATCCATTAATAAATTGAGTATTAAATTTTTATGCTGATCGAAATAGAATATTTTAAAAATAACAATAAAATGTAAATTTAAATGTTCATTTGACTTGATTCGAGTGAAGGTAACCTGCAATAAAGCGGCAAAAAATGTATGGTGAAGAGCGGCATCATGTCTGCGCGAGATAAAAAGGGACGAATAATGAAGAAATCGGAAGCCGATCGGCGTGAAAAGGCGCATGAGATTATAAAAAGAATAAATAACCAAAATAAAAGTGAATTTTTGTGTGACGGAAGGAGAATTATAGACATGCAGCTTGTGGCAAACAGAATGTGGTGCGATATTTGTGATATCCCTCTAAGTTTTCGTTTTATCACGAAAGAAGTTCAGCGTGGATTAGCTTCAGTGTTTCATGTCTTCGGGTCAAAGTTGCAATTCTTGCTTACGCCTAAGGTTGTAGTGCTCATTTTATTCCTTGACTGATTCTCTGCAAATCGCTTTGGATACGTTTACATTCAAAACATTGTATTGCAAAAAAAGTAATAATAAAATTAACAATAGTACGATTCCTAAATACAAATTTTCAAATAAAAACGTACCAAGGACGTTTGTGGAGAATCTTGAAACTGATAAAGTAAGATTTATGACAGTAGCCTTAAAAGAGAATTCTAATTTTTACTCACAGAGAAAACATAAAACCATGAATAACTATGGTTGAATAAACCATTTTGACCCAAGATATATATTTTTTTACTCAGGCTGCAGTTCTCTTCCAAAATCAGTCAAAATTAACAATAAGAATATTTTCCTTGATTTTATGAATCATTTTTAACAATGTTCATTTTTGAACTTGAGATAATTATCGTGCATCTTTAAGGTTCAACTGTATTTACTAATGATGTAAAAAATCTAAAAATAGAATTAGTTTATGTATAAATCATTGAAATATTTTTAATTTGTCCAAAGAAAATGCTCCTGGTCAAGTTTAAGTTTCAACTGCGTTTAATAATACTGTAACAAATGTAAAAGAATTAGTTAAGGCATAGCTAATTCAATTATTTTTAGTTTATCCAAAGAAGAATATTATCGTCAACGTTAATTTTCAACTGCGTTTAATAATACTGTGAAAAGTATTAAAAAATTAGTTTAGGCATAGCTAATTCAATTATTTGTAATTTATTCAAAGAAGTAGCTTATCGTCAACGTTCAGTTTCAACGACTTTTACTAATACTCTAAAAAATCAAAGATTGTAATAATTAGATTATGTAACAATAATTGAATTGTTTTCAGTTTATTCACTTTTCAAAAAATGTGGACAATAATATCTTAAATTTTTAAGTCAAACGAAGAATGCAATTTGAAAAACTTTCGAAATTGCGAATACATTTTACTTCAGCTTAAATGAAAATTCTAACTCTTTGATTATCTATTTTTCATTATTTATTGTGATAATGCAGAAAAGAGAATAAAATCATTATTTGAAATTTCGCGCGCTCCCCGAGTCGAGCAGAAGCTGTGCTGCCAACCTTAGTCAACGCCAAACCGTTCTCATCATATATCACCTCTGTATGTTTTTCTAAAATTAGCCTCAAATACCCTGGAAGCAAGTACAAATGAGCAGTAATTCTAGTTTCACATTATATTATCTGTGTCTGAAAGTTTTCCTGACAATATTCAACGTATTTTAAAGCCGAAATTAACCATTTTTGGAGCCCGCGAAAGGCCTCTCCATAAGCAAAGATATTTCTTTGCCATAAGATCCCATGCTTTATGGCACGACTTTAAACAGAGTTAATTCAAATTCTAACCTGGAAAGGACCCCTAAGAAAGGCATTATGCGAAAGAGGACATATTTCTCCGTAATAAAAAACTAATTTTTATGATGTTTCACAGTGACCGGTCCAATAGCCGGACTACTTTAAGGAAAGTTTCGAACGAATTTGATAATAGAGCCCCAGGCGGCACTAAGCCGAGTGAATGCTTGTTGCTTAGGCCCTTTTGTTCGCCTGTACCCCGTGGCTTAGGCCCGTGCTTAACTTTGGTGTCTCCTAAATCGAAAACTGTTTGAGGGATTCGCATGAAATTTGAAAGAACAACGTTCAAGAGTAGAGATTATTGATCACGTATAACCAATATATTTTTTCCGGCAATCTCGCAAAATACAAACGTTTATGTGGCTTCTTGAAAAATTTGGAAAAACGGGGTTAGGCCCTTTTGTCCTCTGACCCTCCATAT
>CAKNXH010064020.1:399416-410177 GCA_932178445.1 Andricus quercusramuli | reverse complement strand
ATACCTGGCGTCCAAGTGCCTGGTTCATTTAGGCATTCAGAAGAATATTCAGCTATTCTTCTAAAAGCCTGACACGTTTTAGGCTTTTACAGGAAACCAGCCATAGAGTATTAAAACACATTAAATGGCTATTTAACATTTCTTTAAATTTATTTTCATGTACATCCAATTATTGAAATCAGTTCACCTTGTTGCAATGAATAATTTTTGTATTTTCTACATTATCCATCTTAAATTTAAGAACAATTATTCATTTTTGTTAAACTTTAATGTTATAATAAAAGGCCAAATTTACCATTCAACATGCATTCAGTGTTTTCGTGGAATTTAATAAATTTTGCTATTTCAAATTGTAACTTTTGCAAGAAAAATCGTAAACATGGCTATTTTACGTTGTAATATTTACTAAATTCTACGAAAAATGCGTTTACAGTTTATATAATGCTCTCTAATTTGTAAATTTAGCTATTTACTTTTTTACGCGACAGAATTGCAAAATAAAAATACCATGTTCTCTGCTTCTTATTTAGTTTCTCTTTGAAAGTTTTGTTTGTATGGGAATCATAAGAGATTATCTACTTTAAATTAAAGGACAATTTTTCATTTTTTAGTAAATTTTGAATTTCATTTTTTATTTAATGACTGAATTCACCATTTTACATGGATAATTTGAACTCTGAACACACTTTTTTCGTGGAATTTAATCAATTTTACTATTTCAAATTGTAACTTGTGCAAGGAAAATCGTAAATACGGCTATTTTACGTTGTCATATTCACTAAATTCTACAAAAAATGCGATTAGACTTTACATAATGCATTTTAAATGATGAATCCAGCCATTACCTTCTTAAATTAAAAGACTTTTTAAATATATGACATCAAATCAGTATTCTTATCATTTTGTAATTAAATTCATCATTTAATTATTCAATTAATATAAAGATTTTTTAATCAAGTGATTGTTTAATTAATTACGCTTTTCTTTGTTATTTGTCATTAATAATATTATATCATTATAATAAGGCAAATTGAAAAATAAATAAATGTTTCCCTTCGGATCCTGTGGAAACATGAACTTAAATTAAAAGACTTTCCAAATATATGACAAAATCATTATTCCTATTATTTTGTAAATGTATATTTCATTAATTGGATGAACATGAAAATATTTTTAAAGAAATGTTAAATAGCTATTTAATGTGTTTTAATACTCTATGGCGGGTTTCCTATTGTTGAATTATGCTGGAAGGAGGGGGGTGACGGGAGCTCAAGAAGCAATAGGCGCCAGATGTTGTTGTTGAGAAGTTCGTTTATTTGGTAGGACCACACTACACCACACTACATCACACTACACCACAACACTCGTACCGGTCGACCGCACGTCCGGTCTGTATGAAGCACGAAGGTTAACTGGTGGGAGTAGACGCGCAACAGTCGATGAGAGGGACCTCGACGGCCCTCAAATGGCGCCCTCTATTGGAGATGAGCCAAAACCAAACATACCGCCCGCCTCGTTCCTTGAACGATTATCTGCCAGCCGCCCGTCGTAAGGTCGAATGTCCGTGCTCTGATTCGACTGCAGTCGCTGATGACGTCGCCTCGCGTTTAACAACACTCGCTCATTCATTCTGACTTGACGGTCATGAGAGGCACCTACTGGTGTGTGGGCCCCATGCCACTTGGCAACTCCGGCTTATGCCGTGCTAAACTCAAAGGAAACCCACAAAAACCTTTGAGAGAGTTGCAAGTCGATTAATGTCCATTACAATCTTTAACATTGGGTTTCGTAGTAGTATTCGTATTACAGTGACGGGCGCGATCCAACCGCAAGGATCAAACAATCTAGCAAGGGTGTCGAAATGGTGCGCTTGGTCAAACTATGCGAGTCAATCTCGGGTGGAGTCAGACGAAACCAATCACTCCGCAGATCCCAGCAAACGCCGAGCTCGTTGGTGATGCCATCACTGCAAAGTTGAAATCAGGTCGGACGAAGACGGTCTTGTTCTGGCAAATCTGCTAGTAGCTCCGGTTGATTGAAGATCCCTTTTCGGAGAGGAAATCCACCGATAAGTTGCTCCTTTAGCTGCCTCGCTTCTCGAGGGTCATTGCATTCTGTCAATAGGTCGTCGACAAAGCGATATTTGAAAAGAATTGGGGCAGAAGTCACAGCCGACTGTCGGTGGTGTACGACTGGGTTATTCTCACGGGCACTCAATACAATGCGTTGCAGATCGATGTCCTGTTCGCTCACCGGAATCTGCCGATACATCAGGCAGAATTCCGCGCCGCAATCACGTTTGTGGCGTCTCCATCGAATTAATACGTGGCTTGAATTGATTTGCAATTTGGGCCCAGTGTGAAGCGTGTCATTGCGACTGTAGCCAGTCGACGTAGGTCTAAATGCGTTGAAGATTACTCTCAGGCGGCGTTGATGATCTCCCCGTTGCCATACTCCGTGATATGCTATGTAGTAAGTGGGGCGAGCTTTCGCGCGCAGCTCGGTCCGCAGGATCAAAGGGCAAACGTTGGCTCCATGGTAGAAGATCGACAGCTCGAAAATGGCCGAACCGTGGGTCGACGAGATCTAGTCCTTGCCATTTGTTGTCGTCCTTGGAACTGTTGAGTAGGCAATTGTTGCTGAAGATAAATCTGTTGCGACAAGTGTCCCTGAGGACTCATTTGCTGAGATTTCTGCTGAGTCATCGGTGGACTAGTCATCAGTTGTCTGTGTTGTGAAGCGAGAAGCTGTTGCTGAGTCTTCAGCTGAATCTGAGTGATCTGGAAGTTAATCTGTTGAGGCGAGGCCATCACCGTCTGCCGCTGAATTTGATGTTGATTCAGAAGAGTGAAATGCTGCTACTGCTGCTGCTGTTGTTGTCCCATCCGGACATTAATCTGTTGGTTAACCTGCTGATTCACCTTTTGGGTAGCCTGTTGAGCTATCTGCTGATTCGCCTGTTGATTGATCTGGTTAGACTGTTGATTTATCCGATTAGTCTGTTGACTCATCGGCTCTGCAGCTCCTGCTTCTGATTCTGCAGGGGACTCTTCATCTGCATAACGTGATCAGTCGACGGCCCAGTTACCAAAACCTTCAATTGTCGTCCAAGCTCTTCGAGAAGGAGAGTGCTGTGTCAGTGCCCATTGGCTCTCCGATGTTGTAAATAAACAAGCATGTGGTATGCCTGACTGTTAAGGGGTTGCTGAGTGACTTGTACTGCCTGTGGATGAGCAGTCATCTTTGCAGTTGTTGTTCCACCCTGCGTGGACACGACGTTGTGTTGTCCATTGGCCTGCTGCCATTATTGTTGGGCTGACTGCTGCGGAACCTGCGTCGTTGCTCGTAGATTTGAGAGCGTGCGTTGATTGAAGCACTCTCGATGTCTACGTAGGAGGTTCTACATCGTAGTCCGCATCTGGAGGCTCATGGATGAGTCCAATATGATTCTCCTGGAACGCGGCCCAACAATTCTCCAATAGCTGAAGGCGAACAGCCGGTGCCCCAGGTGTCCAGTCGGATGCGGGCTAGTCCAGGATTGTTGCGGCACATCATCGCTAAACGTCATTCAGCTGGACAACTGATGAAGCACTGACAGTGGGGTCGAACCCCGTCCGCCAAATGCGCCACAATCAACGAACAAAAAGAAGAAAAGCAGTGTTGAATTATGCTGGAAGGAGGGGGGTGACGGGAGCTCAAGAAGCAATAGGCGCCAGATGTTGTTGTTGAGAAGTTCGTTTATTTGGTAGGACCACACTACACCACACTACACCACAACACTCGTACCGGTCGACCGCACGTCCGGTCTGTATGAAGCACGAAGGTTAACTGGTGGGAGTAGACGCGCAACAGTCGACGAGAGGGACCTCCACGGCCCTCAAATGGCGCCCTCTATTGGAGACGAGCCAAAACCAAACACCTGCAAAAGCCTAAAACGTGTCAGGCTTTCAGAAGAATAGCTGAGTATTCTTCTGAATGCCTAAATAAACCAGGCACTTGGACTCCAGGTATAAATTTCGTCCCAAATTCTTCCGAACGCCGGCAGTCGGCTGAATGCCTAGGCAGTTGGCTGAAAGACTGAATCCTCTAAAAGCCTACGACATATATATATAGAGTTTTTGGTTTGTTACCTAGAGGTAGGCCGAGAATTGACAGATCGAAACATATGAATCTAATACAACGCTGCTGAAGACTGGTAACCTTCTCAGTATAAAACATCAACTAATTGCGTCTCTCTCGGTTTCCATTCCTTGTCCTCACCGGAAGGGGGGGGGGGGCATAATTTCAAGGCAAGAGAACTATGAGAAACTATGCAAGTAAGGAAACTAGATATTCTATGTGTACCTGAGACGAAGAAAAAGGGTTATAATGAAGGTAGGAATCAGAAGATTAGTTATCATAGCGTGCTACACCCCACTTGATAGTGATCAGAGAGAAATCAAAGATGCCTTCTGGGATACTTTAAATGATACAATAAGTACTTGCGATCATTTTGAAAGAATCTGGGTTGGATCTGGGGATCCAACAAGAAAAAATTGTAACAGGGAAAAATTAGTTACCTTATGCTTAGAAAAGGGCCTATTTGTTACAAATACTTGGCTTAGACATAAAATGATCATCCACATTTACATCTGGCGTAAATGAAATAGCCACAGTATAATTGACTTCGTTATTGCGGATGGAACTAAGAGAACTATTAAAAGGTAAAAGAGTCATTGTGGGCTCTGAATACAGTACTGACCATTACCTTCTAGTCTCCAAAAATAAACTTAGCGTGGAATGGAGAAGAAACAGAACAAAACAAACGGAATAAGCGCGAATCAAGATTTAAAATTTACAGAAACTGGAAGTGCGGAATGACCAAAAAGTTCTGACCGTTCATATGAACGATGAAAAAAAAAATTTTTGTTAACGAAATTTTTTTGCTGAAATTGTGTTTGGCAACATAAAAATGCATTTCATGCAAAAACATTCCCAACTTTTCAATGGGGGGGAGGGGGGTGAGTAACCACCCCTAAAGTGATTTCCGTAGATGTCACAGAAAAGTGGACTACAAAGTTGAGAAAGTTAATATATATTTAACAAAGTAAAAGGCTAACCGGTAGGAGTTAACCCCAGATAAAATTTGTTGATGTTGGAAAACCTAGCTCACACCCAGAAAACTCACCCCTATTGATAACAGATTTTTGCAAATTCGAAAAATCGACAAAAACACCCAGAAGTTAATACAATCTTAGGTATTTGACATCGTGAAAAACTCTCCTTTTTGCTCCTCCGAATAATGGTGGTGGCCAAACATCTTGGCCGGATTCCTAAAACCAACCCTTAATTAATAAGTTCCAAAAACTCAACAAAATGCCAAATTCAGTTCGAAGTTAATACATTTAGGGCTATTTCATAGCATAGAAAATTCATAAAAATTATCACCCGATCAATGGCAGCTGCCAAACATCTCGGCCCGATCCCAAAATGCCACCCCTAATGAAACCCGATTTTTGCAAATTCGGAAAATCGACAAAAACACCCAGAAGTTAATACAATCTTAGGTATTTGACATCGTGAAAAATGGTCCTTTTTGCCCCCATGAATAGTGGTGGTGGCCAAACATCTCGGTCGGATTCCAAAAACCCACCCTTAAATAATAAGTTCCAAAAACTCAACAAAACGTCCGATTTAGTCCGAAGTTAATACATTTAGGGTTATTTTATAGCATAGAAAATTCATAAAAATCAGCCCCCGACTAATGAAAGCTGCCAAACATCTCGGCCTGATCCCAAAATCCCACCCCCTATTGAAACCCGATTTTTGCAAATTCGAAAAACCGACAAAAACACCCAGAAGTTAATACAATCTTAGATATTTGACATCGTGAAAAATTATCCTTTTTGCTCCCACGAATAATGGTGGTGGCCAAATATCTCGGCCGGATTCCAAAAACCAACCCTTAATTAATAAGTTCCAAAACCTCAACAAAATGTCCAATTCAGTTCGAAGTTAAGGGCTTGCACATAAACTACGTAGCCCGTTTTGAGTCATTTTTTGAGTCCTCCCTCCCCCCTCGTAGATTGCCGTAGATTTTTCACTACCCCCCTCCCCCCCTAAATCTACGTAGGGTTTTCATTATATACTCCCCCTTCTAAATCGATTTTTGCTGAAGAAGGTGTTATTTTATCGTATATATTTACTTTACGTTCAACACAAATCCATATAATTTATTGATAAAAACCAAGTGCCAATTTTGAACACATTAAATTATTGATTTTATCGTTTAAATTAATATTTTTATGAATTATTTTATAAAAACTGAATTTTTTGCTGAATTGAACATTTGAAACTAGCTACTCTAGCAACGCCGCACAGTGGACCTTTTTTGAAATTCTTTCTCAAAATCGTAGAACTTTGGACCGGAATAACCTGGGGGGATTTTTTCTTTTTTAATTTAAGAAAAAATCTTTTCGAATATAGAAAAATTATAGAAAAAGTCAGAGAAAAAATTATGACCTTGAAAATCTCCCAGATAGCAAGCGTGCGACGCACGTTACTCGCACTGCATGCGAGGCACGCCATGCGTGCCGAAACGCAGCGTTACCGCTCGCACTTCGTGCAGGCACATATGTGCGAGGCATATGAGTCGCATATCGTGATAGGTGAATTATTGAACAAAAATAATATGAATTATTAATACTGTAAAACTCCTACGAATTTCAAACATTTTCCTAATATTAAAAAGATGTAAAATATAAATTTTAATTTTAGAAACATATTTGTATTTTTATTGGACCGACAATTTATAAATCACTAAAAAGAAACAAATTTTTGCAAGTTCGATATTAGACAACTATGTGTTTGTTATTTTCATTATTTAAACAAATAATTTTTAATTTATTTTACCCTGCTCGTTCTATATTCACGGATCAGGGTTTAAATAAAAGCAGTTCCAAGTTACCGCCTGATCACGTGGCAAGAGAAATCCATATAACATGGTGTTCCTTTCGGTTGCGGTGGTTAGGCTAGGTCGTTTATCGATTCGTCATTGAATGTTGACAATTTGCAGTCTTCTTGTTCGTGGGCACTTAGATATATTTCATAATTTATATGTACGTACAATTTATTTCGGAGTGCAAACGGTTTTCGTGTTCAGTTTATTTTATATTTCATTTGATATTTTAATACTTACATTTTGTAATGTATCGTTTAGATCATTTTGACTCGCAATGTATTTTTTTTAAGTGAGAAGAGAGAAATGATTTTTAAACATTGCTATATGTTTATCCAAACGTGTATAGCAAATAAGAGAACACCTTATTTCATAATTGACACAAATCCAGTCAGAGTTACGTGAAATTCTGAAAATATTGATTGAATAGTGACACATAACCTCAAGTTCTGGTGCGGTAAACAAAACACCGCCGTAGGTTGCACTTTTAAAAATCAAAATAAGTAGAAAATATACATTGAACATACTGAAAAATTTCCCTACCATACATTCTCCCGATTATTATAGTAGAGAACGCGCAGTTTTCGAAATTATGAAGAGATTCAAGACAAGGTAGATAAAGAATATTTTGTTTTTCCCGATTCCTCCCGCAACAAAATTTTTATTTCAGAACGTTTTCGCACGAAACTTTTTTTGTTTATCCTGTTACCTGCCTTTTATTCAACAATCTATATTTAAATATTGTACATATATATACATACCGTACGCAAGATCCTGCAACGTGTACTCGCACTATACCAGCACGACGTGATATCCGCATGACGTGCGACGCACCTGTCACGCATATGAGGACGCATCTGCGTCATTGCTTGCGTGCACGCCGTGCGACAAAATCCGCACGCGTGCGACGCATGTGCGTCGCACTATGCGCGCATATTGCTATCTGAGCTGTGTTGAAGGTGGAATTTTTGGCAAACAAAATCGTTTATTGAATACCAAAAACGCTTATTTTTTACATTTTATGTGCTATACATGTTTTTATATAGATTTCTGCATGCTCAATCCGAATCTGACATGTAAATCGTTGTAAGACAAAATCCAAAATGGCGGAGCTAATATGGCCGACTAAAAATGTAAAACGAAACCAATTTTATTAAAATTTGCTACAAGGTGGTTTTTCAGGTCGCTGATTACAAATACAAGGTCAAAATTATAAAAAATTAAAAATGGCGGATCCAAGATGGCGGACCAAAATTGTAAAAGGAAACCGATTCGACTCAAATTTGCTACAAGGAGGTTTTTCGGGTCGCTGATTTCAAATGCAGGGTCAAAAAATAAAAATTCGAAATGGATGATCGAATATGGTGGACCAAAAGTGTAAAAGGAAACCGATTTGAATAAAAATTGCCACAAGGGGGTTTTTCAGGTCGCTGATTTCAAACCCGGGATCAAAATTGAGAAAGTCAAAATGGTGGATCTAATATGGTGGACGAAAATTATAGAACAAAATTTATTTGACTTAAAACAGCCTATCGGAGGGTTTGCAGGTGGCTGATTTGAAATCCAAAGTCAAAATTCCAGGAATTAAAAGAGCTGCCAAATCTGTTGTTTTTTTTACACTTTTGGTCCACCATTTTGAATTTCTCAATTTTGACCTCGGATTTGAAATCAGCGACCAGAATAACCCATTTGTAGAAGATTTTAGTCAAATCGGTTTCCTTTTCCAATTTTGGGCCCCCATATTGTATCCGCCAGTTTTAATTTTTAAATTTTGACCTTGAATTTGTAATCAGCGACCTGAAAAACCACCTTGTAGTAAATTTTAGTCAAATCGGTTTCGTTTTACAATTTTAGTCTGCCACAATGACTCCGCCATTTTGGATATTGTCTTACAACGATTTACATGTCAGATTCGAATTGGGCATGCAAAAATCTGGTATTCTGGTATTCAATAAACGATTTTTTTGCCAAAAATTCCATCTTCAACGGAGATTTTCAAGTTCACAATTTTGTTTCTGACTTTCTCTATAATTTCTCTATATTCGGAAAGGTTTTCTCTTCAATGAAAACAAAAATATCCCTCTAGGTCATTCCGATCCAAAGTTCTACGATTTTGAGAAAGAATTTCAAAAAAGATCCACTGTGCGCAGTAGTGACATCTGTACTTTAAGCTACGTATCTAGGGCTAAAAGTCGCCCCCCCCCCCCCCGCAGAACAGGTTTTATTTTCCAACAACCCCCCCCCCCCCCCTTCTAGTGGCTACGTAGTTGATGGACGAGCCCTAACACAATTAAGGTTATTTCATAGCATAGAAAATTCATAAAAATCATCCCATGACTAATGGCAGCTGCCAGACATCTCGGCCTGATCCCAAAATCCCACCCCTAATGAAACCCGATTTTTGCAAATTCGAAAAATCGGCAAAAACACCCAGAAGTTAATACAATCTTAGGTATTTGAAATCGTGAAAAATTGTACCTTTTGCTCCCCCGAATAATGGTGGTGGCCAAACATCTCGGCCGGATTCCAAAAACCCACCCTTAATAAATAAGTTCCAAAAACTCAACAAAATGCCCAATTCAGCTCGAATTTAATACAATTACGGTTATTTTATAGCATAGAAAACTCATAAAAGTGTCCCACGACTAATGGCAGTTGCCAAACATCTCGTGCTGATCACAAAATCCCACTCGTAATGAAACCCGATTCTTGCAAATTCGAAAAATCGACAAAAACACCCAGAAGTTAATACAATCTTAGGTATTTGACATCGTGAAAAATTGACCTTTTTGCTCCCACGAATAATGCTGGTGGCCAAACATCTCGGCCGGATTCCAAAAACCCACCCTTAATTAATAAGTTCCAAAACCTCAACAAAATGTCCAATTCAGTTCGAAGTTAATACAATTAGGGTTATTTTATAGCATAGAAAATTCATAAAAATCAGCCCCCGACTAATGAAAGCTGCCAAACATCTCGGCCTGATCCCAAAATCCCACCCCCTATTGAAACCCGATTTTTGCAAATTCGAAAAACCGACAAAAACACCCAGAAGTTAATACAATCTTAGATATTTGACATCGTGAAAAACTCTCCTTTTTGGTCCCAAGAATAATGGCGGTGGCCAAACATCTCGGCCGAATTCCCAAAACCCACCCTTAATTAATAAGTTCTAAAAAATCAACAAAATGTCCAATTCAGTTCGAAGTTAATACATTTAGGGTTATTTTATAGCATAGAAAATTAATTAAAATCATCCTCCGACTAATGGCAGCTGCCAAACATCTCGGCCTGATCCCAAAATGCCACCCCTACTGGAACTCGATTTTTGCAAATTTGAAAAATCGATAAAAACACCCAGAAGTTAATACCATCTTAGGTATTTGATATAGTGAAAAATTGTCCTTTTTGCTCCCACGAATAATGGTGGTGGCCAAACATCTCGGCTGGATTCCAAAAACCCACCCTTAATTAATAAGTTCCAAAACCTCAACAAAATGTCCAATTCAGTTCGAAGTTAATACAATTACGGTTATTTTATAGCATAGAAAATTCATAAAAATCATCCCCCGACTAATGGCAGCTGCCAAACATCTCGGCCTGATCCCAAAATTCCACCCCTAATGAAAACCGATTTTGGCAAATCGGAAAACCGACAAAAACACCCAGAAGTTAATATAATCTTAGGTATTTGACATCGTGAAAAATTGTCCCTTTCCCTCCCCCGAATAATGGTGGTGGCCAAACATCTCGGCCGGATTCCAAAAACCCACCCTTAATTAATAAGTTCCAAAAACTCAACAAAATGTCCAATTCAGTTCGAA